>JAUYWI010060734.1:0-15947 GCA_034780595.1 Parotoplana pacifica | reverse complement strand
GATGTTAGAAGAATTCAAACCAAACACCTATAGAGAATTGAAGGACCGGGCAGCTAACCGAGAAGGATGGAGAAAGTAGATGCCATAGAATTGAACCTGCCTAGTAACTGATTCGGCAGAACACACTATAGATAGATTCCCCAGAGTACACAGTCAGGTTAGAACCAGGCACCTCTGGATTGAGAGTCCAGTGTCCAACCACACTACCAGCGCTCTGTACAAAAGAATGAGTGCATAAATAATGAAAATAGTTTTGCTATATTTGTTTTGGTATGAGAAGCACAACTACTTATAAATGATACTTTATTTTCGTAATTAGCTTAGTATGCAGGCTGAATTGCGTATTAAGCCTATTGGGCACGACATATACAGGTATTTGGTGAAACCAGGCATTAGTCGAAATGCCTGAAAATTAGTCATTAGTGAAATAGTATTAGGTTTAGTTTTTGTTTATAGACATCTAATGTCTATTAAAATAACAAAAATTAAACCTAATGCTATTTCACAAATTTACTGATTTTCACATTACGTGTAATGCCTATTTTCACTAAATGCCTGTAACATATATATTTTTTATGTGGTTAAAACGATACATAAGTCAGGAGTTAATGTTTATCTAATTTATGAATTAAGTATTTCTAAGTTAGCGTACCTGTATGTAAACTTTATTTAAACATTTAAACATTTGGCAACCCCCGGAGTGTTAACCGATGACGCATTAAAAGCACAACGTTTATATTTTCCTAGTAAGTTATACCTACCTACACGTTACATATAAAATAAGTTCCACATTATCTAATATACATGAATATATAATGAATATGCTTGTTCAAATAATCGACACATTAAGAAAATGTTGGTTGCATCGATTGATTAAATTTCCCATTTACTATCAATCATTTTAACTTGAGGAAGTAATGAAAATAATTTTCTGCTTTTGATGTTGTAAAACACATTTCGAACTGTGATTCTATGTTATATTAATTGCTCAGTTAAACAACTGAACGTACACCATATATGATAAACTGAATATATTATTCATTATTTTTTTCACAGTAAATTCGTTTTATTGTGGTTAAAATAGATCGAATGATATTTCATCATTTTATCATGCAACGTAGTGTCTTTTATTGAATGAAATGATATTTTTAACACTCTCACTAAAAGCATGTTATTTTTTATTTAGGTTTGAAATATATACGTTGCTTTATTTTTGTTATTTGTTTTAACTATTTGATGCAAAAATCAAAACGTTTAAAATGAATAAAAAATAATTCTTTGTTTTATATTAAATTATTATATTTTACTCTTGAAAGTTAGTGATAGGCATTTTACTTGTGTATATTTAACTCTGCCAGTCTTACTTAGTTAAGTGTTATATCGTGCTGTCGCAGAGAAAAGGTTAATTGCATTTAATACTCACCAACAAATCTTTGGGATTTATGGACTTGGTAGGTTGATATACGGTGCCCTACAATTTGAAACTTGTATCAAAATATAATTTAAAATTTGCAACGGAGTTTACACTCTGTATCTAACACAATTATCCTTTCACATATAATTAAATATTGCAAATTGGACTATACTATTCTTGAACATGTTTGGAACAAGACATTTACTCACCTGGCTTTCATAAGCTTGCTGGTTTGATAAATTCAAATTATTGGGACGTTGATTTGACGATGATTTAGCTGGTGAAATGTTATAAAGTTCCGAATCAAATTTCACTGATGTGCGATTAGGTCCATTTCTGATTGGGTAGTTTTTTAGTGGAATTTGTTCATCAAAAGTGTTAACATCATGAATGCTTGAAGCTTCTTTAAAGCTAGGACTCAATAATAATTGTGATTTTCTGTGCTGCTTTTTATGGCGCTTATTGCGACAATAGATGATGGCAGCTTTAAATAAGAAGGTACAAATTAGACAAAGGACAAGGCATATCATGAAAGCAACAGATATGAAAGCTAACACAGGACTGTAGGAAGCGTGAAGCATCAGCACTGTTACAGGAAGACCAATGATCAATATAATTTGAAGCGTAAAGACCATACTGGTTCGACACAGTCCTCCGTCACCAAACATAGTGATGCGACATCTTGATTTGCAACAACCCCTCCTCCTCCTCCTCCAATGTTCGTTCGACAGTGAATCTCTTTCTGCGTTATTTTCATGTTCTGAATTATTTGTGGTGAACGTAGAGTCCGCTAATGTGAGTGACAAGGGCGGTACACCAGAGCTTTCCATCTCATAATTGCAGTCGTGAGTCGTATTAGCCATAATAATTAGAGGTTTTATTTTAAAATTCTTCTATTATGAATACATCATGGAATATCCAACGCTGCATAAAATGGAGAAAATATACTGATTAAAGCGAATACGTATGTAGGTATAGAAGACTGAAGGCAAACTAAACAAAGTTTGATTTCAAGTTAACGGATGAAAGAAAGATTGATTGGGCTGTTTCGAACAACTAATACCATTCTGATTTTTATTGGATTACTCGAACATAGAACAGTAATTATAGAAAATTTGAGGGGAAATTCAATAAAAGTGATTTTATGAATTGATTCAAACATAAAGAGGACAACAGCAGTAAATTACGCTTAAATTTCTAAATAAAAGGAAACACCCATATCCTTTCGCAGTGAATTTGAAGTAATTGTTAATAAATAGTTTTCTTAAATTATTTAGGGATTGTTTTGTTTGATCTATATATGGGCTGATACTTCTTAAAATTTCTATAAGAATTATCCAGAAAACATACAATATAGCGACTAATTTGAGAAATTTATAGGGCTACTTTTAATAAAAATGCTATTAGGGAGAAAATGTAATGGTAAAAAATACACGAACGCCAATATTATTTTGAAGTTTGTAAATTTAAAAAATTGGAGTTAAAAATCGTATTTAAATTCAGAAATTGTCAGAAGTATTGATTCTAACTCTACTTTTTTATACAAACTTATTGGAAGTACAGGACCTCTTTAGCCAATGCCAAATAGTAGATATGTAGCTCTAAATCTCAGCTTTACATAACTGTTTTTTATGATAGTTGAAAAACGGGCTTGAAATTCATTCTATTTGTTCAGTATAATACTTGTTTAATAATGCAGTTTTAGCATAAATTTTGATTATAAAAATGTAAAAAATATGTTTAATGATTTATTGCAGTCCACTGCACCGAGTTCAGAATCATGGGTCTTCCTAACACTAAATATGTGCTAAATCTTTTACATTTTATCAAGTATTTACATTTTGAATTTTTTAAAGTGACACAGTTTGCTTTAAAAAATACATTGATCCGGTTACCAATCTCCGTATTTGCCTGACATGAATCGGTTTGATCATTAAGTGTTTCACAATTTTAAAATTGAACGTAAATAATTCAACACATTGGTGAAGCTACGTCAATTTGTAGACGATGAATTACTGAATATCTAGTGTAATAGTCAATTAACCCTGACACAAGGCTGGCTTGGCAGATTATCCCAAGAACTGCAGCACTATTCCAGAACACTACTGGTTTCACCATTATTAGGGATCATCTGGTGAACATAGGAAAAAGCCGAACATATGTAAGTTCACCTATTTGAAAAGTAGCAGAGACATAGAAGCTCTAGAGATTCCAATATCAGATCTGCAATTATTGGTAACACACCAACAGAAAAAGTAAAACTGATTTTACATAAAAAGCCAAAATAAATAGTGCAATAGACAATTAACACTGACAAAAGACTGACTTGGCAGATCATCCAAAGGACTCTAGCGCAATTCCAGAACACTTCCGGTTTCACCCTTATTAGGGAATATATGGTAAGAATGTCTTAAGTCATGAGTTCACTCGTCTCGCTCAGAGCTACAAAATACGAGTATAATGAAATAATTTGTAAATTAATAACATTTGTATTTGGTAAAACAATATTCTATGCTTTATCAAAATAATTACCCTATATTATAAAGTCTCAGTAAAACTTTAAAAATTATCTTTAAATATTTATTCATCTAGATACTTTTGTACTTAAAAATTGTCAAAGTTGAAAACAGATAGTTTTCCTATAGGTAGCAATTGGAGTAATAGGTAATTAAAGGCACCATGCAAACACTTGTATTAAACGCCTACAACTACATACATAGTTTCAATCAAATAAATCTATATTCTTCCGTTATTTAACACAATAGAAGAAGACAACATTCTCAAAGGTAAGTGTCTGAATCTGATATTTCAGTGATTGATTGATGATGCTGTAGATTTTTTTAGATTTTTATGCATTTAATGAGAAAGCGATTTACTTTCGTGACTAGCAACATAAACCAAATTACTCACAGACTGTAATGTTTGCCTTATTATTCATCTCCCCAAAAATTCGATATTAGTATTAACTAATTAATCTAGCTAACAACCTATTTTGTCTTTTGGATAATAAAGGTTGTCTGCATTACATCCAATTTGAGGATTCTGTGAATAGGGAAATAGTTATGTTATTTTTTTATTTTTCAAATTAATATTTAAACCTATTGTTTTAGTTTTAGTTTTATACTTGAATACGATATTACCAATAAAAGAAATTTAACCAACTTAACAAACAGACAAATAATGAAAATCTATTCTAAACAAACCCAAATGAGATTACTGATTTAATGTAAAAAAAAGCAACGGATTTTATAACCCTTTTCTCTGATTAATTCTGTTTCCAACAACATAATAATTATAGGCATTGTTTCTTCATGTGAGGTTTTATAGATGCAATTTTATGATCACAAAACTACCACCAGGAAAATATTGTTGCATTATCAGAAACCGAAACAAATATTTCTCCATTAGTTAATTATTAAGATTGACATTTAGGTAATTAGGATATATTTTATTTAAAACTATAAATATGTAAATTTATGTAGGTACCCAGGCTTAAAAACGTGAAGAGTTTTGTAAAATTGAGAGTAATGAGCAAATCATTTTATACATATGTTTTCTGTATTTCAAAAGTGCTATTCATTTGTTATGGAGAGCAGCAGCAGCTAATGATGAAGGATGATTTTCTGTATGTCAATTCCACCTACTTTAATAATACCAGAACGGGTTTAAAATACTACAATAATATTTTAAGTCAACTTCACTGTGCAGCCCATGCCTATAAAGCAAACTCTGGTGCTTTTATCTACAGCCCACAAAGAAAACTTTGTATGATTTCAGCCTCAGCCTTAACTCAATTTGATGGCACTATTATTTATACAAAAACGGTATTGGATGACAATAAGGACAAGGAAGAAAGAGATCGTTGTCTTGGATACAGAAAAATTGAAAACAGTATTCTTTACGTAAAAGTTAATACATTGAAAACCACTTGGGACGATGCAACACAAATTTGTGGTGACCAATGGTTAACAGAAATTCGATACAAAGATACTGTGATAGGGAACATTTTAGCTCATTTAGTAACAGAAGGTAAGTAATCGTAACATATTTTTTGAATATAACATTCAGAGACAGAAATTTCTGGTATCTGTATAGGTACTTAGGTGGTGTTTCACTCTGGTTACATAATTTTATATGTTTTTTTTCTCTGCTTAAAAATCAAAGGAATTTCAAGTAGTATCTTGAGTTTTCTTGATAAAATTAGATCTATGGGCGGGCTGCACATCATAGCAACCCATTGAGATATAAAATAATATTTTTGTATCAGAGTTACCTATTTTATAAACATTTAGCCCAATTATAATGACTTTTAATATGCGTCTTTTATATCAAACTTCGTATTTTAGGATATCGTAATGAATGTTCTCAAACTTACTGGATTGGTGGAAGTCAATCAAGTACTCCTGGTATTGGGAATGGCGATGACTGGACATGGATTACTAGTCAGAAAACAATTATTACCAATAAAAGTACTATTTTTCAATTTGATGACGACAAAACTTTGAATCTTCAAACCTCTATGCAACTTGAAGTTTTGAATTCTTCTTCATACCTTTTAAAAGATGCCAGCCGCACTGAAAGTCAATGCTCTATTTGCTCTTGCACTGTTGTATAACTTTGATACCCAATACCTTGATGGACTTTTATAGACTTTTATTGACTTTAAAATAGAAACCAAATTTTAATATCACCTACCTAACTCTTTTATTATATCACATATTTTAAAAATAAGTTATCTATCACAATTTCATTCGATTAATATATTTTAATTACTTTATACTTTTTATTATTTAAGATATTTGGCGTTTTATTGTAACTATCTAATAATTAAATATATATTTCCTTGTATTGTTATTGTACCATATAATTTACTCTTGTATTTGTACATCTACCCTATATTTAACACCAAAACAATTATAATATGATTTTGTTAATTAAACTTTAGACAATTAGTTTAATATTTTAATTGTGTAACACAAGCGATCTGTACTCATCCGTGACTTTATTGTACTAGAGAATATATCTCGACATTCTTTTTTATTGATCAACTCCTTCAACACGCTTAGTTAACATTACTTAAAACATTAAAAAACTTGTTTATGGATCGAATATATGGAAGCTTAAAACGTGATATTTCAACAGTATCCTATGACCTAATATGGGTCAAACTAATAGGCGTTGGTGATGTAAAAACCGGAAAAACTTCTCTTATTAAACATTTTTGTGAAGGTAAATACTCCCCAGGTTATCAGGCTACGGTTGGTGTTGATTATGGTTTTAAAATACAGCGAGTGTTAGAATTTGATTTGAGAGTCAATCTTTGGGATTTTTCTGGCGCTCCAGAATATTTTGAAGTAAGTAAGTCTTTAGTTATTTTGCGTAGAACTTCATTTTATTTGGGCGAATTATCATTTTAAAGTTATGGAATCGTGTTTCAAGTATCCACTTAAAAAAATCTTTCTATAAAATCTTTCTATGAGTGTTTTAAATAATTTTCCTAATTGGTTGACCTATAGTGAAGTCAGTTACGGCTTCAAAGTAGCATTTTACATACTTAACAATTAAGTTGTGCTGTGTTTTTAAATTAATATTATCAAAACTTAAAAATTGTCGTATTTGAATTAACTCAAACCGAGACGTTAATGTTTAATTAGTTCATTTATATAAAGTACGTAGTGCCACCACTCATTGTTACAAAACCTTCATTTCTTTTCGAATTTCTAAGGTGCTTTGGGAAAATCTTGGAGAGTGTTTTAAATTTTATTGAAAGTTCTTGAAACAAATCAAAACAAATTTACCTTAAATATTTGAAAAAATCCATTTGAGAACCTTCAAACACCACGAAATAGATTTAAGAAATTAAATATAATTCATAAACATCAATAATAACAGGTCATCCATCTTTATACTAGTTCCGGATTCAAACCCTGGACCTTCTGATTAGCATGCAAGCATTCTGGCCGCTGGACCACAAGCTCGCCCACCAACATTGGCCTTATATTTATAAAGTCAAATGTTGTAGATTTAATGTCTAAATACAACCTGCGTACAACTTAAAGCTGAATAAATTAAGAACAAAATCTCAAATCTGGAGAATACTGGTCAGTAAATTTTTAATTGAGAACCTCCAAACAACAGAAAATAAATTTAATAAAACTCTTTGGAAAAATATTTCAAGGTTCTTGGAAAGTAGGTATGATTCTAGGCACTTGGAAAAAATCAAAGAACTGATGTGAAAATATTTTTCAAAGTTCTTTAAAAAACCTTCAAATTTAAAACAATGAGCATAAAAATGTGCTACTCAAAAAAGTTGTAAACAATTAAAATATCGAATATTTTTTTCACAGTATATTTTTGCTCAATAATTTTACCCAAATTTATAGGTTGCAAAAATTTATTTCTTCATCTGTCTTCAGTGGATTTGCTTTCCTAGTCTTTTCAAGGCCCTTCCAAGGTCTTTTTTAAGATATCAAAACATGGAAATAACTAGCAAAGAAATTAAAGTTTCAAAATGTATTTCAGATAGGTCCACCTATCTGAAAATACATTTTGTTGCTATCAACAGTAAAGACACTTTTCTTACAGTATGTCGAATTTACCCGAAATTTAAAAAAAACAATTTCTAGGGCTCTTAGTATAAAATAAATATAAGTAATACCATGAACTACATGTAAAAATTATAAGTTTGATTCCATTTGTAACAGTTTATTAACAAAGAATTTTATTAATTGGTGTGGAGGAAGTTTATGCACCCCTTTCTCTAAAATGATGATTTCATTAGAAATATCAAACACGCTTCTCAATGCTTTGAATGCATAAATTTTATTGACTTTGTTTGCTTTTAACTACCATCTTTCTAAAAATCATTTATTTAAAAGCACTGTAGAATTTTCTAAATTTGAGATTTTAATTATTTTAGAATTAGGTTAGCACAAAGTTTTGTATAATTCTTCAAAGGTATAAAAAATTGTAACAAATTTGGACGTTAGGAAACATTTCATATATCTCTGTGTTTTACAACAATGAATTAGATACAAAAGTTTTTTCCTTTTCCATTTTTAAAATAACATTAGCAGCAAGATAAAAATCACATACAATTAATATTTCCGCTATGTTCTTTTGGTATATCGATTTGGTGTCTGCTTTGATTATGTTGATGGCTTCTTGCATCGTTCTGATGTCATTGTCTAGAAGTCTCGTATAGCTATTTTGCGTTTTTATATATGATTACATACATCTTGGTAAATTCTTGGGAAACTGACTCCATTTTTTGTCTCATCTTAAACGTTATTTTTTCAATTTTTGTTACCCACTTAAAATATTAAAATTTGTTTTTTTAAATAAAAACTACAGCTTATTAAAATATTCGTAAAACGTACCCCTCAATTCTATCAAAACTTGAAATTCAAATACATTTTCTTATATTTTTTAGACAGAGGAATTCCTTCAGCACTTTCAACATTACACCATTTATGTATATTTTACGACATCAAAACCGATAGACCCGTATGAATAAAAAATATTCAAATTCCTCTGAGTAGTGTGCACCAGCTTTATGAGAACTCCAATTAATTTAGCGAGACTAGGCATGGTTGTCCTTAAATCTAAACGCTTTACAAAATTATTAACACGAACATCCCTGGAAATAAATCTTAATCAATATGCAATGCAATACTTTTTTGAAAAATTAGAGTTTGTCCTATTAGTTTCAAATTTGGTGTGTAGATCCACTAGCTACTCAGTAAGAAATCCATAAATATTATTTTGAAAAAATTATTGATTATCGATATTTTGGACTTCTGTGACAACCCTACATAATTTATTTTCCAAACTGCATACAATTTTGTTAATTGAGCTATGCTTTGAAATACTGGATAACTATCTTACTACTATAAATTTACAGTAGTAATATTTATAATTTTAAAATAATTTAACAAATCTTATCTTTTTGCATTAGGTAAGAAATGAATTATACTGCAATACAGATGGTATATTTTATGTAATTGACTTAACAAATGCTTCAAGTCTAAATAATATTGAAATGTGGATAAATGAGGTAACACGTCTGATTACAGCTGGAAATACATCGGAGATGAGCAAGGATCAAACGATAGCTATGCCCGAATTTATTTTAGTTGGTAACAAAGCTGATCTAAATACACAGAGAGTAATATCAGCGTCTGAAGCTAAAAAAGTTGCTCAGAAGCTAAAAGTAAGTAATATATATATATAATTTATACAAAACATTATAGACAATATATAGTTGTTGTTCTTCTATTTCTTGTTCTGGGATCCGAGTTCAGTCAGTCATCGTCTTCAATCGATTGCTTCCAGGAAGTCCTTCAGATTCATAGGTGTTTGAGTGGCTCTGTTTTTTGTCGTACAATATTTTTTTCAGTGTTTCCCATCAGGGGCATCTCTAATGAGAAAGTGAGTTGAGGTGTCGTCTTCATCCATAGTCTTCAAACGTCGGTTTTGCCAATTTTATAGTTGTAGAATTCACACAGACATCAGTCAAACAAAACCCCAATCGTATAGCACAGAAGAAATAGAAAACGGATGATATCCTTTTTCATTGATGCTTTTGGCAGAATGATCTTATCAAAAATATCTGGATTTTAAATTTAGGGCATTTATTTACTCTTTGAAATTGGAAGCTTAAATAGATTTATTCTGTGTAACCAACTTGAAGTACTAAAATCAGTAATATATTATACATTTAGTTTCGGTGTCTCAAATAATGAGAGGTGAAATAGATAAGGTGGTGCTTGATTCTTAATTGTTTAAACTTTAACTGATATTTTTCAAAAGAAATTAGTTTGAATGTTTATGTGCCTACAATTAGGTTTATTTGAACCAATCTAAATATAAAATCCATTTTATTTTAGATGAGTTACATTGAAACATCAGTCATTACCGGCAACAATGTGAATAGAATGTTTGGTGATCTGCTAGAGAAAATAGTTAACAAAAAGAGTGTCTCCTGGAAGACTAAGGTGATCAACAAATCTGGCTAACAAACAATTTATGTATATAGGTATATTATTAGACCAAAATGGCATTAAGTTGAAACAAGCAATCAATTCTGTTAAACTTTTGATAACTTGCAAACCGCAGTTACCAAATAACTACATTTTATAGTGATCAACTTATTACATCAGCTTTTTCATTTTGTTGATGTAATACATTACAGAATGGACACCCAGAGAGGCGCGCACCTAGAAGTTTCTAAAGGGATGGGCGTTTTTGTAGGGGGGCGTCACAAAATTGTGAAAATAAAATGGTCGAATTTCACCGAAAATTACACATATATATATACAATCATATATATTTTTATGTGTATTACAAAATACACTTAATTTTCTTAAAAGAAGTTTAGTGTTATAACTAAAAGTAACTTGAAACGAAAAGCAAAATCTTCATGAGAGACACAAATATAAGCATATATAATGAGTTGGCTGTAGAGGCAATTATATCCAATAACAGAATGAATATTACTGTCAAAAAATGGCATGTTAACAACTTCAAAAGAAAAATCATCAACTTTATGGTAAATTTTTGTATGAAATAGATTATTAACAACTTCAACATCAACATCAAGAAATGTATCTGTTAATCCATTACTTTTACTTTGTTCAAGAATTAAATCCTTAGGATAGATATCTTTGGATATATCTAGAATATTGATAATGTTAGGAGTAGCAATATCTTGTTATTTAAATAGTTTAAGCCATATATTCAACTTTATTAATAAGTATTAATGGTTATTTAAATTCCAAAATTAAATTTATTTATCTTCTTACCAATATTAATTATAATTCAGGTTAAGTTATATCAAGAATATTATTAGTTTATTAAAATCTTGTGATGATTTCTTTGACACTATGTACAATCAGCAAAATGTTCATGAAGCTTTTCTTAAAATAATTAGTAAAACAATATTGATTTTATTAATTTTAATGGTCTTTCTAAAACAACATACATTTGCTCCAATTGTTATTCCTTTTTGTCTAATGATGATAACTTTAGTTACATCATCAAACACAATCATGATATTGACATTATAAATTTTATCACCAAACTAATAATTGTCAAATAGTTACTACACCACATTCTATCACTTTTAATACTTTAAATTTTCCTAGAATATTAACTATTTTTATCAACAGATTTAAAAATACTAGTTCTGGTAAACTTACAAAAAACAGCATCAACATAGTTGTTCCTAATAATATTTCTTATAATTAGCACAATTATGATATTTTTGGTATTATTAGTCACCAAGCTTTACTGACCATCTTATCATACTTCAGCTTGAGTATAGAACAAGATGCACATTACATAGTTTTGATTTGATCTTGAAAGGATGTTGTTTTTATGTTGAAGTCATATATATTTTTACACATCTTTTGGTTAGATTACATGCATTATTATAATGTTAGTACTGTCAAAGGCTTGACAGATATTATTTTTATTTCTTATTTTGACTGTTTACAGCAGTAAAGATTTTATTTCACATATATTATATTGGGGTAAGCAGTATACACCATTATCTAGCGTGTTTATGGTGAGACAGAAGTAAAATCACTAAATTAACTAGCAAAGCATTGAATTCTTTTGCACTATTAACCTTAGCATACATTTAGTTTATTACCTACAACTTCTTCTGGCTTTTTCCCACATTTTCCTCTACTTTTTTCAGTCCATTGCATCATCCTCTTGGACTTCCACCTTCTCCATATCTTTATGGATTCAGTCTTCACATTTCTTTTTGGGTCTTGCATGCCTCCTCTTCCCCACTCTCATCTTTCTGACTCTTCTACCCACATAGTCTACCTCTCTCCTCACCACATGTTCTAACCACTGGAACCTCACCTCTCAATTTTTCTTTCAATTCTCCTCTCCCTCACCTTTTCATTTCTCACTTTGTATTGAATGTAGAATAAATCTTTACTGCAGAAAACAAAAATAAAAAACAAAACCAGTCAAGCCTTTGATAGTATTAACATCATAGAAATGAAAGTAATCTAACCAAAAGATGTGCAAATATATAAAAATATGGCTTCAACATAAAAACAACATCCCTTCAAGATCAAATCAAGACTATGTAATCGTGTGTATCTTGTTCTACACCCAAGCTGAAGCATGATAAAATGGTCAGTCAAGCTCGGTGATTGAAAATACCATCTAGTAAATCCGAAATCCAAAAATCGAAAACCATAAAACATAATTATAGTTGGCAAACATGCCTTTTAAGTTTTCTTTAAAACATGCACTAAACATTCTCAACATCACGTCGATAATTAAAGTGTAGTTAGTAAAAAAAACAGCTATTTTCAACGATGTAGACATATACCTATTTGTACGTTTACAATACAGAAATTTGTTTTAAACAAATATGAATTTGAGAATCTCCAAACAACACGAAATAAATAACAGAAATTAAATACATATAATTAATACATCAATATTAGCAGGACATCCATCTGTATCCCTACTAGTTTCGGGTATTTTTCCCTCATCAGTACAGAGTAGGATTCAAACCCGAGACCTTCTGATTAGCACGCAAGCATTCTAGGTGCTCCAGATTTATCTACAACATCTTTTGGATATATAAATTACAAAACTTCGATGTTGGTGGGCGAGCTCGGGTCTAGTTGATAGAATGTTTGTATGTTAACCTTTTGATTATCCTTACCCCCTCCCCTCCCTAGCTCCTAGTTTAAAATTGCATAAGAATTGAGAATTAAAACATTTTAAAACACCTTTCACAATCGCAAAGTATATCAAAAGATTTAAATGTTTAAATAAAATAATTATTAGTAGACTGGAAATCGAAACAAGAAAAAATTATTCTAGAATTTAGTTTCTGTTACATTAATTATTACACTAGAAATTAAACTTTTAATTTCAAATATAAATTAACTATACTTATAGCTAAAAAGAATGAAAATCACATTTATAACGATTCAATTCTTCTTACTTTATGCGTAAGCTTTTTATATCAATGTTTATTTTTCAAAATCTGCCTATACCCTACTTTACAAATTAAAATACAATAGAAAAAATAGATAAGAAAATGTTACACTTAAATTATCATAAAAATATTCGTTTTTGATCGACAATTGATAAATTAATAAGCAAAATCTTGACGTGTTAAAAATTATGAAATATGAAATGCTGTTAGTATGTTTAGCAATATTAAGAGATCTTTGTTTTAATTGTGTGTTCTTAAAGAATATAGACTTATAATTGAACCTTTAAAATTAATTTTAAAACAGAGAAAATATTACATGTGTCTATGTGTCATGTATTTCATACTTTCAGTGTAGGTATGGATGGATTGGGCTCAAATTGGTACACAGCTACATTCACAAGATTTATTGACAGCAAAAATAACCTGATTAAGTATCAGGTCAAAAAAATAAAGTTGATGTGTAGATCCACCAATTTTGAAAACTGCAAACCGACGACAGTGCTGTCCGCATATATTTTCATTGAAAACACAAATTTGAATCATGAGAATTACAAAAATATAAACAGAATTGGAATTACACATTTATTTATAGAAAAACGGTGGTTGTAATTGCACTCAATTTAGAGAACCCAAAAATATTATTGTTTAACACTTAAACGGTGATATGGGGTGTGGGCACACCCCACGAGCTGTTTTTTTAACTGCCATTTCTTAAGTAATACGTTTTAAGGCTATTTTTTTCTGACATCTCCAATTAAAATGAGTATTGTATTTTTTTTTTTAATACCAATTATATTTCAAGGGCTGAGGGGTGGGGTGTGAGCACATATCAACGTTTACGTTATAAAACGTTTAATGGATTGTTTTGCTTTATTTATGAATAAATAAAAACCGTAATAAAACAATTTTTAGTATTGAAAAGGTTATAACTAATTGTAATAATCATCTATAGTAAATAAGGTGTAATTGTAATAATAATTGGAATAAGAAAATAGTTAGATCTCGAAAACCAATAGTTAGTGGTTGCAATTGTTGCATGTAACTCTAGATTGTCTTTGTGAATGCATTGGACACACATGATTGTGGCAAAAAGAGCAGATGGAAGCCACTTTTCTATCTGCCTGTCTTGGACACATGTGACACCGACAAGGACGATTTCTTGGCTGAACCTGTGGCACACCCTCTGGTTGGACATCATCAAGGATTATGCCAATGTCTCGCCGTTCTGCTCACCAACATTTATCTGCCGAGGACCATTTATTGGACGACCTGTATAGATCCATTAGTTTTATTGCAAGTAGGTAATATGAATAGGTAGTACTATAATATGTACTAATTATTTTACACATTTTGACCATTTTCGTTGTTACAATCATTAAAATAAGCATTTTACTATTATTTTAATATTGGGGTGTGCGCGCACCCCATATCAACGTTTACGTTATTCAAATCATATCACTGTTTAAGTGTTAAATTTGTTGCAAAAAAAAGCTCAAGCCGAGGACATTGACATTTTACTCAATTTCAACCACTGGCACGAAGTAAATTATTTGCATACTTCTCGTTGATTTCGAGGTAGTTTGTATCGCATTCAAAAGTTCGGGTAAAATCGGAATGCACACTTTCAAAATTTTATTTCGAGTAACATCCCAAGGATTTGTTTATTCGTGTACAAAAAGCTTCAATGTGGAATAAGATGCAATGAATTTTTGTTGTGATATTTATGTTTTGTTTTTCAGATGAATTCACTTATATTTTTACGATAGTCAATATATAAAATTTGGCCAAAACAACTGCTAACTACCTTGTTTAATGCACGAAAATCAGCAATATAAGTGAATTCAGATCCTCATCTGAAAAACAAAACATAAATATCACAACAAAAATTCATTGCATCAAGATTTTTGTACACGAACGAACATATCCTTAGGATGTTACTAAGAAGCAGAACAAGTTTTTGAAAGTGTACATTCCGATTTTATCAATACTTATCTAGATACGATACAAAACTACCTCGAAATCAATGAGAATTATCCAAATAATTTACTTCGTGCTGTTTAAAATTACAATTCTAGACACTATTAAAAACTATGTTCATAAACACTGTACCTACTGAGTTTTATATAGGTATACATAAAATTAAAGCACTGTCAAATGGAATTAATTCTGTGTTGATTCTCTGTTTCAAGTCCTGTTATGATATAATGCTAAATTAGCTGTTATAATATTTTTTTATTATAGATGCTACTTATCCTATTATCAGATAAGTAGTATAATAATGATATAATTGAATAAAATTTAAACTATCGATGAAATGAAACTATTTTTGTGTCAATTCATTACATTATGTGTCTTTTATCAAATAAAATGTTGAACAAGTCAAAACCTTCAAATACCTTGGAGCAATTATAACATCGGATGGACGGTGCAGTAACGAAATCCGTGCAAGGATTGCAATGGCCAAAACGGCATTTATAAAAAAAAGAGAATTACTAACAAAAACATTACGACTAGAAACTAAGAAGAAAATCGTGAAGACAATTGTTTGGAGTATAG
>JAUYWI010060723.1:0-15949 GCA_034780595.1 Parotoplana pacifica | reverse complement strand
AAGGATTAAGGGTGTAGCAAGAAAGAAAAAAGAAGGAAAGTGGGTAGAAAAATGAAGGAAGGAAACAATGAAAGGGGTAGAAAAAAGGGAATAATGAAAGCAGGGAGTGTATTTCTCACCTGCAATTTCTTCTTTTTGTGCTTTAGTTAATCCATTTACAGTCATAGCCATGAAAGTGCAATATTTTTGCTTTTCCACATTTACAAGCCTTGCAATTAATTGTTGATGTATTGGGAGGGGGTCTAGAATCAGACTTGTCGCCCCACGAAAACTAATAGCTGCTCAGGTGTCATAACTGAGCAAGGGGGGACGTGTCCCCCCAGAAATTCAAAATAGGGGAGGGGGAGAAGAAAAAAGGAGGGGGTAGAAAAAAGGAAAAAAAAGAACGGAGGGGAGGAAAGAAGAAAAAGAGGGAGAGGGTAGAAAAAGAGGAAAAAAGAACGGAGGGGAAAGAACAAAAGGGAAAGAAAGAAGGGCGAAAGAAGAAAACAAGGAGAGGAGGAAAGAAGGAAAAGTGGGAGGGGTAGAATTTATTCTTGCCCTAATAGAGCATTAATTGATTGTTACAGCAGAGAGTGATGACCTATAATACTTAATGTGCTTCAAAACTGAAAATCCCTTTAAGCATCTGAAGAAAAAATTGGAATGATTAGTATGGTCCATATAATATATGCAATTCTTCTGTTCACGGCAAGGTTTTCTAGTAGCCAAATAACTTTGACCAAAACTTTGTTGAAGAAGAACTTTGGTACAACTGGCAGTCCAATATTCAATTTTTTTCTAACATGTCAAGTAATTTTGGGATATGAATAAAAGGGACTATTCATCATTGCTTCAGTATAAACTCTGTGTAGAATGTTGACTGTTACTGTGTATTTCGACCTGCAATTTCTTCTTCCTGAACTTTGGTTAATTCATTTACAGCCATAGTCATGGAAGTGCAATATTTTTAGTTTTCCACATCCACAAGTCTAGCAATTAATTCGGCAGAACACTACACTACAATAGATGAATTTTTGCATTTTCCTTTCTTTCCCTTCTTGACCTTGTGCTCTAATATCGGTCACCATGCGGTCACCATGCTGAATCCTACATTTTGAGATTTTTTTAGTAGCTGTCGGACAAAATTCCTTGGGTGAAACTCCACCATTTTTAAGTGTACAAGTGTCAAACACCCCATCAAGGTGAGGCCTTGAAATTGAAGGTCCAATTCTACTGTGGAAGAAGGAAATGAAGAACTTAAAGATTCACTCAAAATAATAGAAGCTCCACTGCAGTCATTTGGAGCACCTGTCCTTCAAAAACAGAGTAAATTTTACTTTCTAAAAAGGGGGAGGGGGTCTAAAATCGGACTTGTCCCCCTCCCCCGAAAAAAATATAGCTGCTCAGGTATGGTGAGGTGAAACAGCATTTTTAAATTTAATTCAATCGTTAGAAGTATTGTTGTTTTTATCTCACAATTTTCAAATAAAGTCTCTGTATGCGAAAAAAATACGAATAATAAAATTTTCGTGAAACCTATATTGATTTTTGTAGCAGCTGATTTAGAATTTGAAAAATGCTCAAAAAATATCTAAAAACAGTTCAAAGCTACAAATACCAGTTTTAAAAAAAACTTTAAAAAATGATTCTAGCGAATATCAGGGAAAGTCAGACTCAACCATTTTCACTTTTGCCATTTTTAGTTAGAAAATTAGTTATTTTCTTGCAAATTAACATGTTTTACAACATACATACTGACAAGATTAATCAGTGAACAAATTTAAACGGCCAAAAACGCAAACTTTTAACTGAACTAATATGTTTGCCTTTTTGGCCGTTTAAATTTGTTCACTGAATAATCTTGTCAAAAACTTAAAACTTTGCATACAGGAAATGTATGTCTGCATTTTTTTAAATCTAAAAGAAGTTTGCCTCTCTACACTTTAAAAATACATAAATCATAAATCAATCGGATATCCAGTGTGATCAACAAGTGGGGGGCTAATACAAGAAAAAATACTTCGTTTGGAAATTTATATAATGAATATATTTGCATAAAATACTGCACATAATAATCTTTTTAAACAAAAATTTAATGAATCAGAAGAGAATTACCAAACCAAATAGGCGTTATTAACATCCTATTGCCCCGAGTACATAGTCAGGTTAGAACCAAGCACCTCTGGATTGAGAGTCCAGTGTCCAACCACATAGGTGCTTAGAAACATTGTTATACCCACAGCAGCTACTGGAAATAGTTTGCTATATTTTGTTTTGGTACGGGAAGCACAACTACCTATAAATGATCAGACAAATGCAAACAATGACAGAACTTGTCACATGACTGAAATGTGTTATTAATATTAACCCTTGGCCGATATTAGGAAACTCCTCCCCCTCTTAACAGTATTTCTACCTACCTATAGCTATAATCGAGCCGCGTTACGTGGAGGACCTCCTAGGCCACTTTGATCAAAATAACTTCTGAAGCTAAAATAGATACAAGTTTTAATATTTAATATACAAATCTATGACTGTATTGCTGTTGTAGACAATAGACATTATTTTGAGATGCATGACCATCAATTACTACGTATGTTAGCTAGACTAGAGAAATAGAATTCACCTTTTAGCTATATTTTACAGGAAAAAGGTGACATCTATTTTGCAAAGCAGTGAACATATAGATAATTATGTATAATATGGCTACCTACTTATTAGAAAATATTGAGTTTTGTCTATAGGGTACATGAAAGCTAAAAACGCCATATGCCTTATCCAAAGGCAGAAATTAAATTGCTTAGTTTTTAGACCAGGTTCAGTTGACACATTAAAATCTATTTTTCTCAAATTCAAGTTTAGTGACAAAACATTCTTTTAAAGTCGCCACACCGATTTTCCAGCGCTTTCTATCGTCATGATCCCCAAGCTTCAATCCAACCTTTCGACATTCTCTCTGCCATACATTTTCCGGACAACTTTGTGCGCCCTCGTCCCTTCCACTTCGCTATTCCATGCCCTTTTTACACCACTATCTTCTTCCCTAGTTCATCCCCTTCCTATGTTGAAAATAAAGTTCAAACTCAATCGGTAAAAATTTAATTTTAATATAATAAAATAATTTCATGGAAGATCCCATAGAGATGGGCATAAAAATGTACCAAAAGGCGACTTTCTTGTAAAGCCCAGTAAATAAACAAATGTTTCGTTTTTTTCGTCTATTTTTAGTAGTTTTATGCCAATCATGTATGTAGTACCATACCCTGCAAACCAATGACTATTTACACTATGCCGCACATTATTTAGCAACCTTTTCTAAAGAAATTACTCGAAAATGACTGAGGACTGGAATGAAATTTTGAACACCACAAATTAGTGGATTAATGTTGAACTGAAATAATATAACATTTTGAGAGCAATAAACTTAGAAAGCCATTTTCGACAATAAAATCATTCATTTATTACAAATCAATGAATATTTTTTGAATTGGTTGAAACATGAGCATAAAAAATACAAAGTACAAAAATCACATCAAATCATTGACAGAATCCACCTGGGTTTCATGAAAAAGTAATCGTGATATGAAAAACATCAGAAAATATATCCTTACAAATATAATTGAGAGAATAGACAAAATGACAATAATTAACGCATCAGTTATTTTACAAAGAATAACATAGTACATTACTGATTAAATAATTATGCTCAATTGAATAGCACCTAAATGCTACATATTATGTTTATATGAAGTAAGTGGGACTGTTGGGAGACAAACTAAAATGTAAGATTTATGAATTATAATAAAATCAAAACAGAAGAATTGAAAGAAATCTTTTTCGAACAAAAAGTTTTTTAAGTATTATAAAATACGTATAATTGATATTTGTAGTAAAATTTTCAACAACAAAAACTAATTTTTAACCCAATATGTGTGTATACTAAAATGGGGACATTTATCACAATTCAAACTACATACAATAATTATGTAATAAAATAAATTCTAGAAAATACTTTTCCAGCAAATGAGCGTTTTCATCTAGAAAAGCAATAAATCAAATTATTTTGTGCGCAAGGATGTGAGTTGATAGCAGGCGGTAGGATGTTGATCTTCCTACTGATTATGTTCCCTCTTTGTAACGAGCTGATACTGTTGGGGAAACACGACATTACTCGCTTGCGATGAGGACACAGCGCCGTCTGTCAGGCCAGTACAGCTGTTCAGAGTCTGATAGAGTTGCTGACAACCAGGCGCCATCTGAAGTGGAGCCTCCACGTCCGGCACATTCTCTGGCAGAACACAGCTGCTCACACCGCCAGAACTGGAGGCCAGCGAGAGGAGAGCCGCTGGCGTCAAGGAAAACACACCCGGCGGCGTGGAGGAGACAGTTTTGGTGGTCGCCTGTACAGGGGCCGATTGGTTGCCATTAGTCACAGAGTTGCTAAATAGATTGGAGTTGCTAAGCAAGTTTGCACCACTAAGATGACTGGTATTGTTGTTGTTGCTAATCAAATTAGGGTTGCTAAGGAAATTGGTATTTAGCAACCCATTGTTAACCAAAAGACCGGTGTTGCTAAGCAACTTGGAATTACTAAGGAAACTGTTTGTCAGTGGCTCGGGTTTAATCTGTACATTCTGTAACTGGGAAGAGGTTTGGGGCTCAATTAGAAGTGGACACACTGCCGATGACATTTTGGACGTACTGCCGGATGAATGCAGGTCTGATGACCTTTTGGCCACGACTGTGTGCTGGGGAGGGATCGAATTGACACCACAAAGTGGCGACGTGGACGTTGTTGTGATCGGAGGAGAGCCTGCCGTGGATTCAGGCAGCGAAATCGGAACAATTTTGTGATTGGCGCCAAGTTGAGGCAACAGATTCAAGGTAGAATTGGGTAGGAGGGAGTTAAGATAGTCTGCTGGGAGCCAGGCTGTTGTGGTCTGTCCATCACTCGTCTGGTACTGGATCTGAAAGGAGGAGCTGGCCGGCGGCTGGCAGTTGGCGCTGTTATCGGCGGTGTCGGTCGCATTAGATGTTGACGGAAGCGCGTCGGTCATCTTGTCCTTGTTGACTGCTAGGAACTGGCCTCCCTTGTCCACAGAGAGCACGACACTGGAGAAGGAGGGCGTGCTGTGAGCTGTGGGGATACTTGAGATGGCTGAATAGGAAAACAAAACTGACACAATGACGTTGCAAATAGAGTTCATTTATTTTGAGTCCTTAGGATGTTTCTATTTTTTCAATCAATTTTGGCATCACGTAGCTTGGTCAGATAAATATGCAATACTTTACAATGCTTCACTTCCTCCACTAAGTAACCACCATAGATATTACATTATATTATTTAAAAGCTATGGTAACCACCACCTAGAAAAATTAGAAAATGGTTAAATTTGGCTAAAAAAAATATTTTTTTATTATTACTCTTAAAACATGTTAATTAGCCAGGACCTGATTTAATAAAAACCAGGTTTTTCAATACTTTTTCAGATTATCTTCTATTTTCTCTCTTCTTATGTTTCTATAGCAATTGTCCCTTACTTTGATATGAAATATACGACAATTTTATATTGATCAGGCTGTGATTATGCCTGGCTGTCCTGGGCTATCATTAGCAAGTAGTGTATTGGTTTTCTTAAATTTATACTCTTAACAATAAAAATAAATCCTCTTTGTACGGAATCAACTAAGTTGTCACACAAATTTTGGCATCATGGTTAATGAGGTGAAGCAGATCTTTTAGTTTATTATGACTATAAACAACAGTTTTATTTACATTGTTCTGTGCATAGAGTAACAATATATTTAATCTATGGTTTTGCGAATATTACTTCAAAGTTTATTAAACTGAATATTAACAGCAGGTCCAACTTACATGAATGAAGAGGCTCCGATTTGACATTGCTGGGTGATGCTGATTGGTTCTTCTTGGGCGCAATGGACCTCTTCCTAGGTGGCACAGGAGACAGACCCAGGTGCACGGTGCGGGAGTGTTGGTTCAAGTCTGACTTGAGCACGAAAACTGATGAACACCGTTCACAGTTGAACGTCTTTCCTTTCCTATTGTGGTGCTTGATATGGTCACTCAGTTTGTCCCTGCAGGAAACAAAACAAGGCAATCAATATTTACCCTATTAGTATGTAGACTTCTCAGATTGCTCGAAACGGCATCAACCAATTTGTATGAAATTTGGCGTTCTCATCAGACATCCAAACCTCAACTAGACATACAAATTTAGCAATGAAAATCGGCCTTCACCCTTTGCTGAAATGTGCGAGATCTACACCTCCCTAATACTTAGTTTGTATCCAGTTAAGTCCAATTAAGTTGGAATCGTAAAACCAGTTGTGGGACGCAACTTTCCACGTGACTGTTTTATACTCCTCTCTATCCACCCAAGAAAGTTAAGTAGGGTGTCCTCAAAGAAGGTCACTTTGGTCTAAATGACTCAATTTTTTGAAAATCTACTTTGATAATTTACATATTCCTGAAATCAAAATTTGAAACTCTTGATTGCTAAAAAGAGAAAAGCAAGTCTGTGTGTTGTTTTTTAAATAATGTTGCTTTAAAACGAACTACATTCTTTATAATTACACTCTCCTTTAACATAAAATATGTATATAGGATTTTAAAATTATTAAACTTAGTATTCCCTGATTTTTTCTCCACATGGTGCAACCTAAGAGCTAAATAATCTTTTTTTTGTAAATTGTAAATGAAGCAGATGACATTAGGTTCAATAAGAAAAAGAAGCAACTGCGAAGCAAAACTCCTTGTGACTATCCATCTTAAACTGATCCATAATATTATCAAGTGAATATTGTGTAAAAATAGGGCTACATCAGCGAAAGGTTAAGTGCAGCATAAAGAAAAAGTCAACTTGGCCCAAGCTATAATACAGGGCCTCTTTATTTGAAGCATTGTGGAGCTAAACTCAAATTGACACAATTTAAAACAAATTCTCAGTACCCAATACAACCCAACACTGTATATTGCTTAAATATCTAGCTTAGCATCTTTTTCTTAAATTTCAATGCTTTACCCTCCAACAGTTTAGGAAAGTCTACGTCTAGACTAAAAATGTCTATGATTCTACAGTGACATCACTTGAACGCCGTTTCATTAGAGCTCATCATCACTGGAGCTAAATAACAATGGGTTTAATGGAAAAAGTTGGTCAACCTGATATTCGAGCTAACATTCATTTGCGCTCATATGTATGAATTGCGATGTTTCTAGGCTGAAAATGAACTTCTGAAGCTCATAGCTTGAAAACTACTCTATCGATTTAAATAAAGTTTGATCTAAAATAAGGGGCTTAGGCATATGTAAAAATCATCGTATTGTAGTTTTCCCTTCATAGTGAGGCGGTACAATACATACACGTTTTCAGGTAATCCTTTTTTCTTTTTCTTCAGACCCCAAATCGTGATAATCAGATTACAGGTTTGGATTAGTTTGCTTGTCCATACGTCTAGACGTGCCTTTTGACAATTTAAACCTATAATAATGACCTTTGCATGTATTGATTTTAATATATTTAGGTTAGTTTCTTAAAGGCCAATTTTCATATCTCTGAAACTATTGAACCAATTTGCTTTGAAATTTGAAACATTAATATGAACTTATAAAATTTCAAGACCATAGGTCACGTGACCTTTGATTTAGACCGGCTCAAAGGGCCGAAAACATCCATTTTGAATGGAATAGAACTGAACAATAATAAAAACGTTTGATATTCAATGATTCAAATATTATTCAGCTCCTTTCAAATAACTTACGTCACTTTAGTTTGATCTCCTCGACTTTAACCTATATATGTATAATATTGATTTTTTTACATTTAAGCTTATTACTCAGCATTGATGATAAATATGAATGCAACAATTTTTTTAAATTATATCACTGACGTTAATGTCTTTCATACAAAAAAATATTTTGTAAATATCTATCTAAGCAACTAAAAGATATTTTTGCAAAAAAAATTATTGCCTGAAACATATTAATGTCCTTGATACAATTCTAGAAAATGGTATTGATATCTATCACAAATCCTGGTCATCGTAGGAACGAAGTCCCTTCATCTAGCTCTGTCATACACCTTCCCCACTATGTCCGTCAGGTTTGTGTTAGTGTTTTTGAAATGCAGTCCATCCACGTCGACGAGTTCCTTCTGCCATTCCCAGCATAATTGTATTTTCCAAGTTGTTGCCATCTCCTCACAATGTGTGGCCCAAGTAGTTAAGGCGGGTGTTCGAGGGAAAGTTGGGCTGAATTTCATCTAGAAAGCATTTTGAGCTATGTTCAGAGTTCAAAGATGTCAATTCTTTTCCTGTCCCCTTTTGTCATAGTCCACGAGTCACTAACTTAAACGATAGGAAAAATAAGGATTCTAAGGACTAATGAGCTGTTTGGTTTTTTTATGTTCTTGTTTTTCCAGACTTTCTTAGGTCTCGCTAGGGCGGATCTCCCCATTGCAATCCTGCGCGTTGTTTCAGATTTTACCTTGCAGTCCTTTGTCAGTTTGGACCCTAGAAAAATCATCTCTTTTACCATTTGTACATCTTCTCCGTCAATTTTCAAGTTTTTTTATATGTGGATATAAAGAAAAATGCAGAAAATCTCATGTCAAGACGGATATCACTGAAAGAAGGAACCTACTAAATACAATTGCCAAGCGTAAAAAATGGATATGTCACATATTAAGAAAATATATCCTACTGAAAACAGTCATTAAAGGAAAAAGCCAAGCAAACCAAGTAAAAATGTTAACGAATCTTAAGGAATTGGCACGAAGTAGGGAACAGAGGAAAAATGAAATCCATAAACATGGACCTGTCACAAGGCAGAGAACGAGATAGATAGATAGATAGTACTTTCAATGTAGATAGACAATTTTGTGAAACATCACATGGACAAGATATCACAAGCAACAAAATGTTGTTTAATTTTCCAAAATAAATAAAAAATATAACTCTAGGTTAGCAATATAATTCACATGTTAAGGTCCTTTTTTTAATTTCATGTATAGGAAGCCACTCACAAATTAATTTATACTAACGTGGTTTTGGACGAATTATTATACTCAAAGGAGGGTATAATGTAATTATGAATTCCATTTCTCGAAACCACAAAAATAATATCAAAATTATTATTGCTACGAGAAGGGTATTCATAATTGATGGTAAAACGTTAGTAAAGGCCATGAAATGAATCAAACCGTAAGGTATCTTTAAATTTTTATTACAAACTAAAGAGTTTCTACTTGTTCTGCATAACATTCTAACATGGCTATCTACACAATAGTATACTTAGAAATGTTGTCGTGATTGGAGATCTACTATCGATAAGTAGCACCTATATAAATCACAGCTAAATATGTCACCAGAACGAACCAATTAAACTCACACAAAACGTGAATTATAAGAAAATAAACCTGTGGTCATAGAGGAGCTATCGAGATATTTCAGATTTATAAAACAGGTAAGTACACTAGTTTTGTTAGGTATACTTTTCCAAAGCAAATTATCAAAGACGCTATATAGTTAGACCAAACAGATTACTTGTTTAAAAATCCGTTATTGTTTACAATTTAGTTTCTGTTTTCTGATTGGCAAAAAAATAGATTTTTTTAAATATTGTTAAAAATTTAAATCCTTAGGGTCAGTTTTTTCTTGAATAAGTTATTTTAATGATAAGTTAATGTAGTAAAATAACTTATTCTCAAAAAACCTAACCCTAAGGATTTAAAAAACACCATCCGCCGTGTGGCTAAGTAAGGCGAAAAATAAAAAACATTACCATTTGGGAGCCTCAATAAAAGTTAGAAACACATGTCTATTTTATGTGTTTTTAATATTTTACAGGTTTTTTTAATTAAATATATTTAATTAAGTTATTTTAATGAAATAATTACAATATTTTTTGAATACTTGCTACCAAATAGAGAAAAAGAGCAAACTAATATTAAATTTTTATTTTTAGATTGAGGCTCGAAAAGGTGAAAATAAATATTATTTATGTCATCCATAAACTGCATTATACGCCAATTTATTAAATAATTCGAACTATTTTCCCTCAAATGTCTGAGTAATTTTCATTATTCTTTGGCTGTTTTTGTAAATCAACCTCTATCGAGAAATTTTGGTATGGCGGCCATCTAGAATACAAAGTACTTACCTCCAACCAAAGACATAGGTATAGTTAACAAATGAATACCTACAAAATATTATTTGTTTCACTTGAATTTTTAATATTTCGTAATTAAATAAAAAGTATTTAATCGTCGCTGTAATCACTGATTTTTGCCAAACATAAGCAAATTAATTACAAAGCAGCGATAACAAATTCTGCCTACCCATCTTATGCGTAAATCGCTTACTGCTCCATCTAGCCTCTGAAAAGTAAAGTAGGTATAATTGAAATCTGTGGATTATATTCATTAAAACTTTTTCATAATAACTAACTATCAGCGCTATCTACCGGAAATTGTTACTTTTAACAGACTTTGGTTTTTAAGTATGCTTAATAATTATATTTTTGCGTATTTGTTTGAGTATGCAACCACAGACAGCAGTATCTGCAAAATACTTTGTCTGGCGTAATTTACAGAACACAAATCATCTTTTTGAAACTAATAATATGCGGTGCACGTTGGATCTACGTGTATGTTATCAACTCCATGGATTGGTCACTCAAAATTCGCTGAATCAAATTATCTAATAAATCTACAAATAAAACGATCGATTTATCAAATAAGCCCAACTAGCCAACCATAAACTTTGTATGTGGACATGGGTCTTACTTTCTGGCAAACGCCTTGGAGCAGATGTGACACACATGGGGCTTGTCATCTGTATGAATAGATCGGATGTGACGTTTCAGCTTGTCCTCGCGCACAAATGCCCGCCCACAATGCTCGCAGTGGTGTCTGGGCTCCTCGTGGATCACGCGATGCCGGGCCAGAAGCGTGCGCTGTGAGAAGGACTTGCCACAGACACCACAGATGGAAGGCCGCAGGACGCCAGGAGGTGTCTGAGAATAAAGACAATTCATAATAAAACATTTTAAATCATTTAGAGCCATTTACTAATGATAAAATACAATTAAAAACCTTTTTGTGGACCACAAACCATAAATGGGATTCATCCAATTTAATTCTAAATGTTCAAACTCGACCGTAATACAAATATTTGTTTTAGATTTCAGAACCATTTTAATAATTTTGGACAAAATATCGTTTTTTGCCCCCCCCCCCAACCCTATCAAAGTCGTATAGCTCAGAGGTTTATCAGCCAACGGTTAACCCTTCATTGTCCCTCACATATTTAGTGTGCCGTCACCTTGGGGTCATGACCCCCTCCCTAGAAAATCATATTTCCCATGAATCAATTTGGATGAAATTAGCTACACTGGTACCTTGAAAAAAATCATCAACAGAAAAAATATCAATATGGGAGTCGATGACGACATCAGGTCCAAAAAGTTGGGGTCAGAGACAACAAAGATTTATTTTCTGAATTTAATATTAAGTAATATATCGCGACCCACATGTCAAACTATCGTATTTCAAATTTCAGAAACGACATTTAAAAAATTTATGTTTTTTGATAAAATGCTGTAAGTTTATTACTGAAACTATCATCTTGATATTGCATCGTAACAATTATTATACCTTAGCTTCGGTCATACGGATATATTTTTTCAATTAAGATTATTGATTTTTCAAGATACGATACTTTGCAATTAGTATATAGAACGTACTGATACATTAGAAACAAAGATACGATAGTATGAATATACTTAATGATAAGAGAGAATTACATAGTTCTATACCATTAAGGACGTCTATTAGTAATATTAGTTTTTGATTTTAATCTGTTTCGGAATTATGAAAATAATCAGCAAGTATTGCGCTATTAAAAAATAATAATAGGGATTTTGAAATTCTCAAAATTTATTTCTAAAACACAACACAACCACAAACCATAAGGGCAACAATCATAGTGCAAATGCTAGAAAAGCAAAACCGTAAAAAGTAACAAAGTAACTTTTAGTCTAAGCACTCATTGATATCGGGCACATCTAATTTATCAACAGCGGCGCCGTCTACAACATTCAGGTTAGCAAAAAATGAACGATGGAATCAGAGAAATTGCTCTAGATTCCACCAAATACATTAAATCGTTCTTTTTCTGTGAGGTTATTCCAGGAATCAGTTTATATGCTTTCTCCAAAGATTTTGGAAGTTCTAGAACAGATCTTTGAGTTCGCGTCAATGGAATTCCAACCAAAGGTTCATCCGTACAGTATTTGTAGTAAACAAGCCACGGTTTCTCAGAAAAAATAATAACTGGAGGATTTTCAACCACCTTACAGCTTCACCAGTTGAATCCACTGAGAAGCTTTTCCATGCCTCTTTCTTTAATTTGTTTCTAATCATCGATGTCGCATGTTGGGTAACACTGTATGTCGTATCACCTTTCGGTGCAGACTGGACAGAAAGAGAAAGTTAATAAGGATTAAATATTTCTCGCGGTACGATGTTTTTATGGTGCTGTGAACGTTGTCGTTATCTTGTTGTGAATGGCCAGAAAGTTTGACATTTGTGATACAACATGAGTGCTACCAATGAATTCCGATTCTGCCCGCCACAAGCATCAGAGTTGAGAACAATACTTACCGGGTTGTTAAGGTCTGCGTGTAGTTCATCAACGTCCTTAGATAGAAAGCTAATTATCTCATAGGCACTTCTTTTCGCTTGTTCATCAGTCCACAAATGGCCCTGAACCTTTTTCTGAACTGGCTGAACACTGTAAAATTATAAGCATTAAGCTTTCTGCGATAGAAAAATATATTCTGCGGTGACATAGGCAGCTGTATTGATGTACCGGATGTCTTCGGCATTATGCAATATCTGCTGCTCCATGCAAATAACAAGGGCTCTCAACAAACGTAGTCTTTTTCCAAAAGGTGCTTTTCGAAATAAGCAACTTCATGTTCAGTGGCAGCCCTGAAGACAACATTTTTGCAAGTAAGACAAACATCATTGACTGGTACATGCAGCTTAATCAACATGCTATTAAAAACATTTGCACATGATCTTGTTGCTTGTCACGGCGCCATAAGACAAATTTCTGATAGAGCTCAGTCATTGTCTTAACACCCTCAATGTAGTGTATCTGGACTTGCAGTGCTTCTCTGATAGTGACCAGTGACTTTGGGAACCACTTCAGGAAATTGTTTGACACTGATCTTAAGTAAACCGAATTTTCTGAGACTCTTTCTCTTCCCCACCTCATTCTTCTCCACTCAGTTGGCCATCGTCCGACTTCTTTTGATAACAGTTTTCATGAATCGCTCCGATACGTCGAGTGTTCAGAAACAGACTCTGATAAACCTTTATTTTCATTTTGTGTTACTCAAAGTAGTAAAATTTTGTATCCCGTTGATTTTCAGTTTTCTTCAGCTCAGTGTCTTAAAATAAACTCGCGATATCTGGTTATGTCACCCAGTTTCCAAAAACCGTCAATATCATACAAAGTCTCGACTTCTAGAAGGTAACAGTCAAAGTTCCATTTCGAACCTCATGGTTTAGGTAAAAAAGTGATTACACCTGCATCTTCTAATTCTGCTCTCTTGCTGTTCTCCATACGCAATGTTCTTTTACCAGTGTTGAAATTTTGCTTGGATTTGTTTCTCTGGGATAAACTCGGTGGGGGTCTCTCCTTCAAATTTTGCTGAACTTCATCTTATTCCTCATAAGATAGTTTGCATCAAAGTATCGTATCTTTATAATGTCTCTAAATTCCGGATGATAGGATAGTTTGCATATTGTCAACCCGGAGATCAGATAGTATGCACAGTCTTCATTACTTAATATAAACAAACTTAAGATAGTTCGACAAATTTTATAACTCGCTCAATATTAAAGCTAGAGATCCAATACTTTGACAAAATACAGCTAAGTTTATTAGCATTTGATATATTAAAAAATCCAGAGATACGATAGTTTGACATGTGGGTCGCGATATATTGATTATCGATTTTTGGGGGTTAAAATTACTTAAATAGATCTAAAATCCTAACAAAACATCCTAGCTTGCTCAAAATTAAAATTTAGAATAGGAAAACATTAGAAATAACAATAACTAGAAAGCTCCGAAATTTGCATTGAAGAATTCAATAAACTTTTTTTACTTGTGGGTTGTATACTTTTAATTTGTTATACGTATATGGCTAAAATACTTAGACATTTAATGAACCTAACCATTTACTGAATAATTGCCAAACCTCACAAGAAATAGTTAAAGCTCTTTGGGGGAAATCATAAAATATATAGTACTACCCAAACAAGTGAATCAATTTTGCAAGATTCATAATCATTTTGCTATAAACATAAAAATTTGTCTACACAAATCTATGTCTAACTCAGTATATTTATTGATGTAATAATTTTGATGGACACCTAGTGAGCCATAAAAATCGCTACTTACTGTTTGTTTTGGTTTGATTTCCACAGACAAAGGAATGACTGGTTTGGGTCGAATAGGGATCAATATATGATTTGTGGGTCTGGAACAGATGGCGCTAGTTGTACTCAGTGACTGCTGAACTGAAGATACAATTTCAAAATGGTCCAGTGATTGCTTCACATCTTCAGCTAAGGAAGCCCTGTCTGCAGCATCCAAAAAATCATCAGGTGGTTTTGTAGTCTGGGAGGTGTTAACTTGATCTAAGCTGTAGTTGTTCAGTGTTTCTTGTAATTGGTTCAAGTCTTTCGACCTGAGAGACAGGCTCAGCTCCAGATTGTAGTTGTTGAGGGTATCTTGTAGGTTGTCCAAATCGGTGTCACACTCAACCTAAATTAAATGAAATAAGTACATAAAAATCAAGATAGGTAAAAGACAATGACAGAGCTCACAAAATAATCAAATAGAAATCTGCTATAAAATATTGCTTTCGGTTATTTTCTCTTTATAAGATTTAAAAAGTCCCAATCATATTCTGCATTGTAAATTCAGATTATCCAATTGATAGTTCATTAATCACCTAGATTAAAATTAAAGATTCCCCATTTAAAGTAGTAGGCATGAAATTTAAAAAATATACAAATAATTATATTTTTCAAAGAAAAGAATATTATAAACTTAATTAAAAATCCCATTTAGACTTAATAAATATTTCAGACAACTACAGTCACATTTCAATAATAGGTGATAAATATTTTCTAGTTTTTTGGTCAAAATTTGTTAGATATCATAGAAATTATAATCCTTGAATTTAATAATGAAACAGGATGTCAAATAAAACTTACTGGTGGTTGCTGCAAATTAAGATTCATTTCATAATTGTTGATTGTTTCTTGTAAATGGTCCAATTCCTTTGAGATTATATCAACATCTTTCTCATCCATTTCTAAAAAAAGAATGAGACAAAATATTTTTAATTAGATTATTGATAAATTGGATAAAAAACAAGGCTGAAACCACTGTCCTGGACTATCATTTGAGAGTAATATAAATAAGTAGTATAGTTTATTATTGCTCTTAACATATTAATTGGTCAGGACCTGCTTTGACAGTGTGAGTACCCTTTATAACAGGCTTTCCAACATATTTCTTCTGAAAATCTTCTATTTTCACTCTTCTTATGCAACTATTGCAAATGTTCCTCTCTTTTATATTTTGATATGAAATATACAAAAATTTTATATTGCTCAGGCTGTGATTATGCCTGGCTGATGAGGCCTAATCAGAACTGTTCAAATCAGCTCCAGAATCTTCTCCATAGCAGCTTCAAAACTCTGGAATGTCATGTTTTGAACCTTCACTCAATACCTGATCATCAATCATTTAAAACTGCCCTAAAAATTTCTCTCTATCGAAATATGCAGTGCTGCCACTCCTAAAACTGACAATAATAGCGCTGGGCTAGACAAATAGCTCTGTCGTCCAACCTCCCTGC
>JAUYWI010060712.1:0-15952 GCA_034780595.1 Parotoplana pacifica | reverse complement strand
AGGTGTAACATTTTGTTACAATGCAATTAAATACACAATAAGGAATTTATGAATAGATTGAGCAATTACGTAGAATCTATAGTCATCCATAAATCAATAGATAGGAGAAAGTATTGTGTTATATATAAAATTGTATACGCTTGATCTGATTGGATATTCGAAATATTGTTATGTTTACAGCGGCTTGCATGCTGTCTGAGAAAGATAGGAAATGAATAAGTATTTTTCGTTGTTATTTTTGCTTTGATTGCTAATAATACTATGAATCGGCCACCACAGCGCCTATCATTTAGACAAGCTGTAGCTGAAATTTATGGGAAAATGTTGACAATGACTTACACAAACCTGAAAATAGTGATGATGAAGAGGTACCAGCTAATAATATTGAAAATTAAGACGATGACAATGCAGGTAATGATGTAGATGATCATGACATAGACGATATAGATGATAGTGAGGTATTTTCGGAACATAATTCTTCTGAAGATAGTTTTTCTGATGAAAACAACGATATTGATCCTGGCAATAATGTGGAACACGTCGCCAATAATATTGTGTACACAGAATATCCACCCGCCGATCGAAGATGGCGGCGAAATATTCTTACATAGGTGCCACGAAATATTGCTCATCCTACCACTGAGCTCAAAGCTTTTCTGTTATATGCTTCAGAAGATATGATTCGTCATATTCTCCGTGAAATCAATCGAAAAATTCATGATTTATTGGTGGTCCAGCATAACCCAAAGAATTACATGTCCCAATTTAATTACGACGTATTTCTAGCATGTATTGGAATACTGATAAGGGCCGGCAGTGACCGCGACAACTTCACTTCGATAGATGATATTTGGTCCTATCAAGATGGCAAACCTTTTTACCGTGCTGTTATCTCAAAGCATAGGTTCAAATTCTTTCTCAGAGCTGTTCGCCTGGACAACTACCGTACACGCCACATTCGTCGTGTCGATGACAAACTTGCTGCTGTGTCAGAAGTATGGACACTTTTCATGGATAATCTTTTTTTTTCTAAACCAAAACGAAATTATGACCAACTGGGCTTTATGGGGTCTCGCATTGTCATGTATTATGAAAATTCTTTCTGGGGATTCATGTATATAAGCAATTAGATTATCCAAATATTTGAAGTATCTTTCAGCCTTTATTGAGCCCTCTTCTTCCAAAATCTTATATACATACATGATATTCATTATTCTCACTTTAATAAACAGAGTTGTGGCGATTTACGACACCATCTAATCAAAATTTAGCCCCATCTGTCCATACAATTCGATCAATCAAACCTCAAAAATTGTCTTTCAAAGCTATAATTGGATGCTTCACATTTATGGTGGTTATACCTATTACCTACCATTTTACATTTATGTTACAGTGTAAAAATCCTTCAAAATTGTAGATATAAAAATGGACTCTTCTATCTTTTATGTAAAGAATAACGATACAAAGTGAGTACTAAATCTTTCTTTAATATGCTACTTTTTGTACAAAGAAATTCTCTACCAAATCACTCATTGCTCTTCCAGCAGCAGTAATATTCTCTTTTTAGGTACTGAAATATGACATCAACAATGTTACCTGTTTCTTCAAACTTTCTAATTATAGCAGATAGTGTTTGTCTGTCCTTTGAGGGACCATTAGTTGCTACTTCTTCTTCTTCTTAATTCTAGACCGGGGGAGTCCCGGCTGTCCGCTGTTCGCGGGCAATTCTCTCCAGAAACTGCATGATCCTTGGTGGGTTGCTGAAAAATTAACTCAAAGCTGCAACAAGCACTGTTTCTGCTATTGTTAATCTTTGAAGCATGGTTAAAATCGTACATTAAAATTTTAAAACTAATAAATATTCAATAAAATCTACATACAACTATAGATTCTTAGATTCACTTGTTTAGTATATGGAAATCAAAAGGTTTTATTGAAATATACCCACAGTATCATTTTTTTAGTGAAGGGTTCTAATAGGGATACCCTTGAAAGCCGTCGCTTAGGTTAGACACGAGGACTACGTGAATTCACGTAGTCCTCGGTTAGACATTTTGCTTGCAGGCAATCACAGACATATTTATTCCACTGTTAGGTTATAGTTTGCCAGTCCTAGTATAATAAGTATTGTCTCTGATATACACAGATGAAACGTTTTGTCGGGCCGGGAGGAGAGACCGAAGCGCAATCATTGTTACATAATGTAGTTAGAAAAATATGATTATGTGCACAAAGAATGATAATTTTTCATCCTTCATAACTATATCCTTCGGCTTTCAATACACTGTAATATTAAATGATTATTATATAATAAGACAGTATAAGTGTATTTTACTGTATTTTCAAAAGGGAAAAACTTCACTTTTCAAAAAAGGGCAAGTGGGGCAATCCCCCCCATCCCTAGGTCCGCCCCGGGTACTGGTACAAGTATTAAAAATCTTCCACCATTACTGACATTAAATATCCCTCGTGAAAAAGCGTATAAGTGGCCTATAAGTTTTTAAATATAAGTACTTATTCACTGAATATAAGTGGCGTATTTGTCAATTATGGCTCATGTATAAATAAGACAGCCGCATATTCAAAACTTATACGTGACTTATATGCCATATAAGTGGAGTATAAGTATCGTATAAGTAATTTTCACCAGGGATGGTTGATCGAAAAATTTATTAATTGAGTATGTGTTTTTAAAATGTTAGAATTCTAATTACCTAATTTCAAAACATGAATAATTGCTAATTATTATTTGTCAAATAGACCCAGAATGAAAATATCGACCATTAAGTAATCATTAAATGAGACACACTATGTCAATAGGTAGATAGTTGATTCTTCACTCTAAGTGAGCGATTCTCCAGATTGAATTTCATCCTCTTGGATGTCTGTCTCAGGTTTATGCAGAATTAATTCCACCACCAGATAACATACGATACCAATAATTAAAACAGAGAGGCAAATGTGGGTCTTTGTATCCACACACAGATATTGTCCATAGCCAAATGCAATTACAAAACCCAATGATTGCCATAAGCGATAATTAGAGAACGCTGCTTCACTGGTTTTTGGAAACATCACGGCATAAATGGCTGAAATAAAGAGAAATTCAAAAAAAGTCATGGCCTATAACTCTATAACTGCCAAATAGCATTTACATTTACATTCTATTCTTAGAATTATAATCGAATTTTAAAAGACTTTTGTATATTTGGCATAATAAAAATAACAGTCTCGTGTATGTCAAATTGAGGGTCGGCATTATATCAAACATACAAAACGTTTTTAAAATTAAGTTATAATTCTTTTTCCTATCACATCTTCCCTGTCTTTGTGGCGTTGTTGGAAGGCCCGAAGTGAGATTGTTTTTAACTTTTTGAATGCTGACAAGACTGACATGGGCTTTTGCTGCAATCTGTGGCACTGTGTAGCGCTCTTCTTTTATGAGAGTCTCGATCTGGGAAACCTTGGTTTGTGATAAATCACGGGTTCTACCCATACTTCATTAAAATAACCCATTTCGTAATCAGTCTGGTAAAAAGTAGTAAAAAATAAATTTAAAAATAAAGAATGCACTCCTTCGAACAGCAGAATTCAAAGAATTCTAAGAGATACCGTAATTTTCTTAGAATTTTTTAATGGGGATTATCCTATTGATTAATCATCCTTTCCAATCATAGTGGTTTAAATGATTGGAAAGGAATACAGCAGGTACCTTTTAAAATGCATTAGGCTTTATTTTTAGTTATTTGTTTTCTATTGTTATCAGTAATCATGAATATGGATTTTTGAATCTTTTAGTAGGTAAATTCTTGAAATATTGAAGTTAAATATAGTGCAGAGTTTAAATAGGTCATAGTTATATGGTTACAGTAGAATTAAATAAGCCAACAAAAATTTATTGTAGCCAATATAGGAAAAATATTAAAAAATCACTTTTGTTTATAATAATTTCTAAGAATACAATGTAACAGTTTTCATTTGTCAATTTATAGGCTATTTAACAGTTTAGATATATGCCTTGGCAGCTAACAGCAATTTTATGTAAAAATGCTATTATAGCTAAAATGAGGATCAAAGAGACTGGAATCGAATAGGTATAACTGCATCTCAATTGGTGTTCTAGAACTATTGTCTTACTGTTAATTTCCGTTTGCCACACAGCATCTCCCATGCCCAAAACACACGCCAGGAAAATGTAAAACACAAAACTTCTGGGAGGATCCTGCCATTTCATTAGGATAAGGAACACTGTTAAATGGGCAATTGTTCCTAAATTGAGAACATTATTCAAATCAACAAATAATTGACTTTGTAATTAAACAACAAACATAGTTTGGTAATTTTTAGTATGTTTATATTAAAACTTACCAATAGCCATAATTGAAATTCGATTAATTTTCTCCATTAATTTGCCAACCAGATAGGATGATATCGAATCAGAAATTCCAAATCCGATCATGGAATATCCAACCATCCAGACACCAAAATTACATGTTACAAAACCCTAATAAGGATAAGATTCGAATATCTAAAGATGATGTTACCCTTAAAAATTATATGTATAACTAAACCTAAACTACATAACTGGTAAAAATAACATGAAATCCTAAAGAAAAATAATGTAATGATACATATTAAAGATAACATTTAAACTTATACATCAATATTCATTTAAAACTCACCTTTGTAAAATCTGCTGTAATGTAACCTTGTTCTAAACCACTGTAAATGGTAATTGGTATCAACAAGATCTGGCGAGGATCTTTCAATTGTCTGAGTGTGGCAAATAATTTCTGAAAATTGGATTCTTGCTTTCGACTGTTTAATTCAATCTGGTCTAAGAGAAGTAACACCATTAACAGACTAAGAACACAGATTGTGATATTAACAGCCATAAGCAGATAAAACTACAAGTGATGAAGAAATTGCCATCAATAATTCTTTTATGAGTAATTCTATATGACAAAGCAGTAGTGGTTAAATTTTTATAAAGACGGTTTTCAATGGATCACGAATAATTGTTACTCTAGTCTATGTTGGCTCCATTATTTCAAACACATCATTAATATTGTTCTGCTTTGACCACCAATTTCTTCTGATAGTTTTTTTTAACCTATCATCGCTCGAAAGATATTTGATTAAGCAATGTTTTTATCAGAGAATCCTTGTGATCGCAGAATATTTCCCCCTTTCAGAAAACTACCACAAGTTTCTTTTCTTATTTCTAATGAATTTTAATAACAAATGTCTACCTGATTTGACCTCATTATACGCATTGAAAAGGAAATACTTTCTATATGATTGATCACTCCGTCATGCGGATATGTGTTCTCATTCAGCATTTGATCAAAGTGCGTATGGTCGTTGAAAATTAATATGAAAACTTTCATGATTTTCCTTGCACAGTGGGAACCCAAAAGGGTTTGCGCGAGCGTAAATCTTGTTTCCTTAATATATTGGTATAGGATATGAAAGAGTTTGTCAATCCAAAATTCCTACTGTTTTTAAGACATTGTGCTTATTTCTTAAAATATCAAAATATCGTATTCATTCCACCAACATTTATGCAAATGATTTTGTACAACCATAATGTGCACATTTTATTCAGCCACTAACTGGAACTACCTACTAATCGAAATTCCAAATGTTAGTCATGTTTCATTTGAATACATACCTTAATTAGTCAATGCATCCAGACTTTTAGGGTATATAAACTTACAAACAAATTCTATATTTTATACCTCAGTATTGTTTCGTTAACGTTATTTGCGATGATTAACAGTATGCATTACTGAATAAACAACGCTTTATAAATAAAATAGATGTTTCATCTCTAACATTTACCTTGGAAGCCGCAGGCCTGATTAAAAGAGTATTATTTCCCTCATACCAAGGACAGTAATCTATACCACAGATATTGAAATCTGTGTCATTGTCAAGTTCTTTTGGTGATTGGTCAGGTTCCAAAATTGTTGAAGATAATAAATTGCCCCAAATTTGACCTGCAGAAAGCGTAATGAATTGAATGGGGTATAACTGACATTCATATTAGTAAATTATAATAATAATTAATTTTTGTGGTGTGCAAAGAGAAACCAAATCAAGCATGTGGTGGCTGATCATCCAATAATAAATTATCACGCACTTACCAGTTTGAAAAAATGCAAAAAAGATGCCAAAATATCTTGTAACCACAACTTCTGTCTGCTCTCCACTGATTTTGGCATATCTGGCACCAAGCTACAACAATATAAGACACTTCTGAATTTGAACAATTAAAAGTTGATAAAATTATTAATGGAATTGTCTATCCTTTAACGATCTGCTTAGACAGAGTTTTCAGCATATTACAAAGAAAACTGTCCATGTATGTCTATAATATAAACTGTTATTCAAGAACTTATAAGGCATGATAATGCCAGACTACTAGAGTTGGTAACGTTTCAATTTACTGATTCGATGGGGTGGTTGCTAGATGGGCTAACTTACTTGAGTCAGGTAAATGCACTTCGACGGCCACAGAATAGCAGCACTAGCTCCAAGTAGCAGAGATCCTGGCACCAAAGTGTACCAACTGGGGAACAAATTGCACAACAAATAGCCTAAGTAGCCGAACAAGGCGATGGTCAGGGCCCATTTACATCCAAACCGTCCTATCACTAACGATGGTACAAATAAGCACGAAATCACCAAACTAACATAGACCAATGCCAGACATGTAGTGCCCAAACCTTTCTCAGCGTTAAGACTGCTTTGAAGATTGGTAATTGCGGTGAAAGCGGTGAAACAGAGAACAAATGCAACAGATATGATCATCAAATTCTTCAAAATATTCAGTTTTTCTTTCCTAAGTTCATTGATAGCCATTTTGTAAGATGTTTAAAATTTAAATATGTTAACACTTTGGTTGATAACGCTTCAATTCACTGGGTTAACCTACTTTAGTTAGAGAGATGCACTTAGACGGCCACAGAATAATAGCGCTAGCTTCAAGCAGCAAAGATGCCGGCATCAAAGTGTACTAACTACATGTCGCTTATCGAGTGGAACAAAACTATCTGTCTAAAATAATTTTAAAATAGTCTGAGCTGACAGTACTGCATTCTAAATAAAATAAATCAAACATTAATACTAATCTGTTCATAATCTGATAAATATTGATTGATTGAAAAAATAAAAATTATTCAATTTCCTTTAAAATATTGGGGAACAAAAGGACAAAATAAATTTACGAGTTGATTATTATATACATTTTGCACGACAAAATAAAAAAAACAATGTTTTAAAAAGAAATATATGAATTGGTACCTAATAAATAACCAAAGCACAAAAAAGAACGGAAACAAGATTCTGTGTGTGCATTATATATTTGAATTTGTTAAAGTTAACTTAACAGATAGGTAGATCAATACAGACATAAAAATGAGAAAGAGGTATTCATTTAGGTACAGATAACACTATTTCCAGTTGAAGTGATGGTTTTCTTGTTCTGTTTTGTTTTACAAATGAAACCTACATACCTACTGAAGTTGGTATACTTATATTTTTTCACATTTTTATGTATGTATTGATCTACCCATCTGTTTAGTTAACGTTAACCATATTAAATATAAAAAAACACATACAGAATCTTGTTTCCGTTCTTTTTTGCACTTTGGTCAAACATTAGGTACTAATTCATACTTTACTTTTAAAAACTTTTTTTACAATTTACTGTTTTCATTTATTCGATTTAGAAAGCTAATCCTAATCAAAACATTTCATTTCATTACAAGACATGCATACTTTTCAGCTTGTTTAGGTATTGTTACTAAAACAATGGTGACCCAATTTAATGTTAAATGTAAAACTGTTTTCAATATATTGTTCTGATGGATTCAATTCATTGAAAGTATGTAGATGATGAGATGTATATAATGAGATGATATGGCAATATGGCCTGAAAAATTGGTCTTTAATGTTTCAATAAATCTTGGTCAAAAAGCACAAAATATGGTTAAATCTCCCAAAAAATAACTTAAAAATAAGGAAACATGAAGTTATTATGAAATAATGTTTTTAAAGTTAACAAAGTCTACAAATATTCTCAGGGACCGACCGTCACAGAGAGTGTACGAAGCTTCGCAAACGGCCCTTTTATTTAAGCAATGGGACCAAAGACGTTATATAGTTAGACTAGACGGATTAAAAATCGGTTATTGTTTACAATTTAGTTTCTGTTTTCTGATGGGCAAAAAATAAAAGACGTTACCATTGGGAGCCTCAATAAAAGTTAAAAAATCATGTATATTTTACGTTTTTCAAAATATTTTACATTGTTCTTTAATTATATTTAGTTATTTTAATGAAATAATTACAATATTTTTGAACACCTGCTATCAAAATAGAGAAAAAGATCGAAATAATATTAACTTTTAATTTTTAGATTGAGGCTCGAAATGGTGAAAATAAATAGTATTTACATATTTCATCCATAAAGTGCCTTATACACCGTTTATTAAATAATTAGCACTGTTTTCCCTCAAATATTTGAGTAAATTTCATTATTCTTTGGCTATTTTTTGTAAATCAACCTTTATCGAGAAATTTTGGCCATCTAGAAAACAAAGTACTTACAAAGTACTTATATAGTTAACTAATGAATACCAACAAAATATTTTTTGTATATTATCTACAAACATTTAAGTTTTAATTTACCCTTAAATTTTTAATATTTCGTAATTAAATAAAAAGTATTTAATAGTCGTTGTATTTATACAAAACCACTAATTTTTGCCATTCATAAGCAAAGTATAGGTAGATATAATTGAAATCTGTGCCCCAGACTGAAAAGCGAACAAATAAAGCAACAAATTCTAGATCATTAAATGTCATATAATTATGTATAAAATAGTCCCATAAGAATAGGTACATTGTTTATGGATTGTTACATCACAGTTGATTACTAAAGGTTCAGGAGTTGGGCAGTGATTACCAATAACCTAAATCTGTGATATTAAAGATAAATTTATTTGACGTCTTCAAGAGTGAACATCATTCTTTTACATACAGAATATTGGTGTTTTTTACTTTCTTTTTTCTTTGATGGCGACTGTCAAAATATTTCAGGTGCATGACCTGTTTTTATCAAATTCAGGAACAAAAAATAATAAATTATCCCAGTTTCAGCTTTGTTGTTCAGCATTTTCTTACTTTGTTTAATACCTATGAATCCTAGTTATAGTTGCCTATTTAACTAGAAGAAAAAGCAATATCTGGATTCTTATAATCATAAAAAATAAAACTTTTGACTGTTTGAAATATTAAAATATAAAGACATGAAACAACGTTAGTCTACTTGGTTTGAAAGATTAAAATTAATTAAATTAAATTTACCTAGTGTGTAATAAAATCTCTGTGGAATATCATGTTGGTAACGCCTATGTTTGATTTTGTATTTCTTCTGAAATAAAAATTAGTTAGCTATGGTTTTCAGGCTGATATGACTCTAACCAATCTTATTTCATTTATTTTTGTTTTATTCCTATTTTAACAAAATAGAATAAAAAAACAAAAAGGTCAAAACGTGTGTTATCTCAAACCTTAAATAAGTGATCATTTGGGTGTTAGCTCTCACGATACGAATGCTATTGTGTTTTTAGATAAACAACATTTCAAAATACTAGAGCTAACAAAGTCAAAATTTAGAAATTGCTATTTGTGGAAATTTCTGGTAGATATCCAATGTCTTTAATTTTGCTTATATTGGCGTCCCTAGCAACAGTAGATATGTAAAAAATTGATTAGAAGAATGTTCATATATGGCAACTAGAGTTTCATGTGGTCCCTAGCAACAGTTCCTAATAGAAAAGTGTACGAATTTTAAAGTTAATATATTGTAAAATTTGCTTGTTGCTATGTCATTTTTGTATCCCTAGCAACAGTTTTTAATTGTTATTCCAAATTTAGTGTAGGTGCCAAGTTTCATTGAAATTGAATAATGTTGAGACTATGATATCGGTGTTGAAGGAGAAGAAGAATCAAAAGAAGAAAAAGCAAATTTTCAACGAACCTATAGAGCCCATTAGGCAAGGCTGAGCTATAAGAGCTGAGAGCCAAATATTTAATTATGAATATCTTCAAATCTGATACTTTAGTAGAGCGTCAAGTAAAATATCCTAATTTTACCCAAAGTCTGAAATTGAGATCCACTGCGTTTAGCGCCGGATTCCGAACCGAACAATACCTACATAAAAATGGAATTTTTAAACATTCCATTTTAATGACTGAATTCAACAAAAAAAACTAAACATAATTTGAAAAGTCATAATAAGGCACAGGGTGGGCCATGATTCAAAATAAATAATAAATGAGTAAAATGAATTGTAAAAATGATATGTATTTATACATTATTTAATGAAATACTACATCATTTCAAAAGGCCACCCTCATTATTGGTACATGCATCACATCGTTTGGGGGAAATCGTGAAATGTTTAGATTTTAGAGATATTTAAGTGATTTTGGCCAAAAATATCGTTTTTTGCCAAACAAAGAATAACAATCATTGCATTACTGAGTGCCTATTGGATCCACACACCAAATTTGAAGTGAATCGGACAAACTTTAATTCTTGGCCCTCTAAGACGTCATCTGCCTCATTATCGATTTAAGAAAATAAATAAATCGTGTACCTTAAAACATTCGACCTATGCACCAAATTTCAGTTCAATCTAGTTACGGGAAATATGATATTCTTGGGGTTCTGGATCCCTTTTATTTGGCGCATGGTTTTCAACGAAGGGTTGACATATTAAGATTATGATAGGCATTGACTTCGGTAATAATAATAAATTATTTATTTATTGTATGAAAAAGTTTAGAGGTATCCAGAGCTGTAAATTGTTCTTTAAAATATCTACGTATATAGGATACAACTGTGTAATATTACTATTTCCAATGCAATTCTCAAAAAAATTCTATTTAAAAGTTAATGTTGATTAAATAATTTAAAAAATTACAAAGAGGACCAAGCAGCGAAATTTAAAAAAAACATCATATCTACATAGTTACAATAATAAAATGGCAATAACATTCGTATAACAATAACGATAACAGTGACACATATATGAAAGAGTTTGACTATAATTGCATTTTTCGATGCCCTTAAGTGTTTGGCATTGCGGACCAGCTATCCTAGAGCTTTATCATCAGTGTAAGTTTTTTTCAATTTTTTAATGTAGTATACATTATCTAAATGGTAAGTTTAAGAGCAAAATTTAGTTTGCTCTCTAATAAATGAGAATATGTTTATTATTCAACATTATGCACACTATAAAAGATCGGTTATTATAGCAATAAAATTCAGAATAAACCGTAATTTCTCATAATAATTACTAAATTGGACAGCATTTTATTTATCCTACTATAATGTCTAAATACAAAGAAATTGAGTGCAACCAATTATCCATTGAAAAAAAGATGAAAAATATATCTATTTAAGTATTTATGAGATCTAATAAAATTGAATCTTTAAAACAATAATAGTTCACATTGCTTCAAACTTTCTTTTCTTTAAAAGAAATTGCATTTTATTAAGATTTTTTTCTTTGAAATATCTTTCGAAATTTATTTGAACAATATTTTGTACTTAACTTAAAATGCCAATGAAAAGGTACAAAGCTTCGTGTCTACACTGAAAAGAAATAAAATTTCATTTAAATAACGATTTAGAGCCAGCAGAGATAGGATAAGGTATAAGGCAGGGATGTCTGTTAGAGCAGCATTATTATTCTCAATAATACACCGAACGCAAAATGAACAAAGTATTCGACGTCAATGAAGACAGATGGTGAGTTAATACAAGTATGATCAAGGGACATTAGCAGACACCGAGCAGGAAGTTCAACAGCTCATAAATAAACTCAACGATTAAGCTATATTCAACACGAGGATCAAAGTAAAGAAGACAAAAGGCAATAAGAATATCAAGAATGGGAAACAGCCCATTCAATATTGCTCTGAATGGCAAACCAAATAGAACAAGTTAAGAAATAATAACACCAGAAGGAAGATGTCAATAAAAAATTCGAACTAGAATAGCATTTACAAAAAGAAGAGAACTTCTAACCAAGAGTCTGGAAGTAGAAATAAAGAAGAAAATATAGAAGACACTAATCTGAAGTATACTTTTATATGGTTCTGAAACTTGACAGTAAATGAAAACGATATGAAAAAAATCGAGCTCTTGAATGTGGATATGGAAAAGAATGCAGAAAGTGATAAAGAAAGTACTTACTACATGCAATTTTCCAAGCGTAAGAAAAATTGGATAGGTCACATATTGAGAAGAGAGCTTACTGAAAACAGTTATTGAAAGCAGACTTCTAGGAAAAAAGAAGCAAAGACAAACCAATGAAACACATGTTAACGGATCTTGTGTCATATTCAGATCTTAATGATTTGGCACGTACATGATAGGGAACAATGGAGAAAGTGAAATCCAATGACATTGACCTGCCTCAAGGCAAAGAACAAGATACATAGAATACGTGTTTCAGAGTTGTGAGTACTTTGTAGTCAAAGTGGACTACAAAAAAATAACAAGAAGAGACACATTTTTTGTTTCCAAAGTTTCCTGGATTTTTTGGATTTTGATTTTTTTATAAAGACCAACTGAGGATCACCACCATTACGGATAATCACTATGGATGAAGAAGCAAAACCATGGATGAATGACCGTTAAGGATCACCACCATGCATGAGGACCACCAAGGGTCACCATTGCACAACAAGAGAGGCTAGAATAACAAAACCAGAACCAATGCACTCGAAAATATGATATAATGCAATTACTAAAATTCCAGTGACTAATATAAAATTTTTACAAACTCAAACTGTTCAGTAACATATTTTATTTATATGGGACCTCAGTCACACCAGAGACATACTATAATTGTTTTAGTAAGTCCCTCAGTCGAATATCTACCTAAAAAAGGTGATTACAGGCCAGGAACAGAAACAACATGTTACATGGTGTTATCAGATTAGGGATACCTAGGTGTAATTTGACAAAATAACTTTTAAAGAAGAATATAGATTATTACCTATTTGAAATACTTTAGTTCTAAAAATCAATAGATTATGGATTGTTTACCTTAAAAACAAATAAAACAGTTTTCTTTGTCAAAATTAGATTCATTAAAGATAATGGATTGTTGCACTTATCTTTCAAGTAATTACGTGACCTGATTTAGTCATAAAAGTAATTTGGAAATTTCCAAAATCACTCCTAATTGAATAAAATAATGACCAATCTCGTATATAGTTATTTTATTCCTGTTAATCTTAGAATGTATTATACTGAATTATTCCAGAAATTTTCGAAATCAATTTAGCTATTTACATTTATGCTGAAAATTGGATGTGTTATCTACATACAATTACCAAACACAAATTATTTTAAATTGACATGTTATAAAGTCGTAGGATGTAACAAAATTTAAGCATTCGTTTGTAACGAAATAGTAAATATGTTTTCTTTGTTTTATTTTGTGACATATTTTGTACTAATAGAACAAGCTCAAATAATCACCAAGTTCCCAAATGAGTCAAAAAGTCATTTCGGTGTTCGCTTATTGGAATCGGGATCCTATCACCCCAAGCATGCTCCAGATACAGAAAATGGCAAACCTCTAACCATCACCATCAATGTCTATGTAAGTAGTATGGGCCACATTTCAATTCGTGATATGAAATATGACATGTTCATCTTCTTGAGGCAACAGTGGAACGATCCACGTTTACAATTCAGCGGTTATAACAAGTCACTGATATTTAGTGGCGATCAGTCACTGATCTGGAACCCAGATATCTATTTCCGCAACGCCAAACATGCTGATATGCCCCGAATTACTAAACCAAACTGTCTTTACTGGGTATATGCAAATGGTGATGTATTCTCAAGTCAGCGATTGAATCTAGAGCTCTCCTGTCCCATGTTTTTAGCTCGATATCCAATGGACACACAGACATGTTACATGGAAATCGCGAGTTTTGCCTATCCACTGAGGGACTTACACCTAAAATGGAAGCATCCTGATGACCCAACTAAGAATATTCACATGAATCCAGATATCAAACTCAACCAATACTCTTATCCTTCTATTAATACCTCTACCTGTAACGTTGTTTACAAATCCACGGGAGAATTTTCATGCATCAAGGCCGCTTTCACGTTCAAACGGAAATTTGACTCTCATTTTCTGTATACCTATCTGCCCATGGTATTTATTGTTGCGGTTAGTTGGCTGTCATTTTTTGTTGACTTTACCATGACCCCTGCACGTGTTACTTTGGGTCTTCTTTCACTGCTCACTATGATGTCGAAAAGTTCCGCAACCATTGGACGTCTGCCTCGAGTAGCCTACGTGAAAGCACTTGATGTGTGGATTTTTACCTGTTTGGCATTTGTTGTTATCTCACTTTTGGAGTTTGCAATTGTAAATTCATTGTGTAGTCGAAGTGCTGCTGTAGATACAGTTCCACCTGCGGCTAAACCGATCGAGGTTAAAACGTCAGATGCTACTGAGCCAACTATTGTGGTTAATATGGATTCCAAATCTGGCAAACAAAGACTGCTGGTGCAAACTTCAAAATGGTTTACCAAGCTACCTAAAGAGAGTGGACATCGAATTGATAAGTGGTTTATCTTGCTATACCCAGTTTGCTTTTCACTATTTAATGTTATCTATTGGAGTTACTATAGCAACGTCTGAAACACTGCTCTGAGTAACGTGACACACCTATGGCCAACAAATAAAATAGTTGTTGTATTATGTTGCAATTCCTGTTGTCAAAACTGCTTTTGAGCAAATAAAAGTTTGAAACAAATTACCTAGAGAGCGTGTCAAAAGTAAGGTATACACCAAAGATATTTAAGAGTGACAAGATGTGTTACTCTACGCTTTTAACGTAGTGAAAAAGTGCTAATATCGCCATTTTGTTTGGTTTAATTATCAACCAGCTATTTGTGCTGTTTCTGCATGAAATAAATAGGTAAAGGGTAATGATTAATAATGGGCAGATCACCAATAATGGTTCAGAGTCTCAGGCATCTTGTTAGGGGTATTAGGAGACATATGTACATTTTCATAAGCGCAATAGCTTGCGACCTTGAAATATCTTTGGTACCTATCCACTCTGGTAAATTTATTATTATACAAAGATGTGGAAATTGGTTTGATACTGTTCTGTTACGTATTTGGTACAGGTTAAAAACATTTACCTACTTAAATATACTAATGTGCATATTTTTCATAGCAGATGTGTTAGTACAGGTTGATAAAAAGTAACACCTTGTAAAAATAGGGATGATTGTTACAGCGAAATATCACAAGAGCAAAAGAACATTAGAAGGATTAAATCTCAAAATCTTAAGATTATATCACGACAGCGAAACATTTTTACTCAAAATTATCACTAATCTGTTTGCCCGGAAATTTATTTAATTTCATCAGCATAGTAATTCTATTATGTGTGAAAAGTTAAACTAAATAATATTTCTATGGTAATATTTTTTAATGTATGTACAAATCGATGTAGAAACAAATAATATTTTGTTCCAACATGTCTAAACCAACAAAATATAAGCACATAATCATAATCATCATTCTATAGTTGGTCATTTTAATGTGTAAAATTGTATAGGTTGGTCATTTTAATGTGTAAAATTCTATAGAGTGGTCATTTTAATGTGTAAAATTGTATAGGTTGGTCATTTTAATGTGTAAAATTGTATAGGCTGGTCATTTTAATGTGTAAAATTGTTTAGGTTGGTCATTTTAATGTGTAAAATTGTTTAGGTTGGTCATTTTAATGTGTAAAATTGTATAGAGTGGTCATTTTAATGTGTAAAATTGTATAGGCTGGTCATTTTAATGTGTAAAATTGTTTAGGTTGGTCATTTTAATGT
>JAUYWI010060701.1:0-15954 GCA_034780595.1 Parotoplana pacifica | reverse complement strand
TTTTATGTATCGAAAATCATTTTCGGCATATAAAAAAATATTTTATGTGTCGAAATTTTCGGTACATAGTGACGACCTACTAATTTTCATGACCTAAAAGCACTTGTTCTACAGATATTCTTGTATCAGCTTATTTAGAAACATTCAGAGAAATAACACTACAAATTTTATACCTCTTTTAATAAAATAAATGCTGTAAAAAGTGAACTTTCAAATTTAGGCTAGGCTTTTAGCTTAAATTTTAATCATATGTCCTTTTGACCATTTTTTGTCATATTATGGACATATGTTATATTATAAATAATATGACTATTAAAGTTCTCATAAACAGTTTATTAGAATATGAGTTCTTATTCAGAGAGAGGACTCCATAAGATCCCATAACTTTGTGAGAAAATCTTGGTGGATGGACGGATTAATGCGTAATAACAATCTAAAACGAAATAGGTTGCACAAGTATATCAGAATTATAATATTAAAATTTGAAAAATAAAACAAATAATCTTTAAATGCTGAATAAAAAGATTAATCGAATTATATAATGACTAAATAGCTAATAAAAGCGGAATAAATATTACTTTTAAAAGGAAGCTCTCTTATTATAAACTTTATTTAAATAAGAGTGTGTTAAATCATATTGTTTTGATATTTGATTCTAAATAAGATAATTAAAGCTAGAGGTCCATTATGAAATATTTTTAAACGAATTGGAATATTTCTATAATAATATTTTCAGGATTATTAACAATAAATACCTCTTTTTATAAATTACATTTTAAAATGTTTTAAAATTATATTTCTATGTGAAAAAGGTCACAATTATGAGTGTATTTTTTTATCTATAGTATTAAGTGCAGTTGACAGTTGATAACAGTGGTCATTTAATGTAGCCCTTTAAAGAAAACAACTAATTACTGTTTTTGGATAAACAAACGCTAGGACTTTCTTAAGGCTAAAATGTAAAGAGGAAGTGATATAATTTTAGAATACCGCACAATGTTTTGTCTGATTATATAATTTTCTTTATAGGAACTAACTTGTATTTGTACATAAACAAATAGTTACAAAAAGAGCAACTATCAGGTATATGTAATTAAAAATAGTCTCTGTAACTGTTTGTACATATATGTATTTCAGATATATGTATACATATTTTAGAGATGAGAAAAATAAGATACTTTATAAATTTATATAATTCAGACAAAACTTTATGCTGGACCGTATATCTAAAACTTAATTCTTTGGGTAAATACAAAATACTATACTTGCTGATACAAATCTACCATATTAACCATCCAATTATGGTTCGTATTGGATTTCGATTGTAAATGGACTAAATTATAGTACAAAACGCATGTTCTATGAAAAGATGTAAGGAGTCCAAATGCTACTAATTTTGAAAAAGAAATGAAAGCAAACTATAAGGCTTTGTTTTATTATTTTTTAAAATTTAAAACATTTTGACTTTTTGCATCTTTTCATTTCAACCTTATGCCACGGGAATCACACATACCTGGGGATGATAGTGGCTGGAACTCGATCTTTCACAATATTCAAGAGTCTATTTCTACCAATAAGGTAGATTAATTAGGTGTACCGCTAAAATGGCAGGCAAAATATAAATGATTTTTCTAAAATGGTTACATTTACTCTACAGTATGTTGGATTGTATAAAAGCTCTATGCTAATCATTTAGACCAGATTTCCAATCAGTGGATATTACAAATTTTCTTACTGATCAACTGCATTATTTCATTCATCGTATGAACAAGGCATTGAATGATATAGTGACGAAAACTGAGCAAGTGGTTCAAAATATTTAATTTGTATATAATGCTCCTTCTAAACCGCAATTTATTGCTTTATTGGAAATTTATAAACGAGGTACAGCCTATTTCACCAGCGCAATGAAAAAAAAAACTATAGCGAAACCGCACTTGTTCTTACTTTAACTATTTTTAGGAAACGAATAGTGTAAAGGAAAAATCAAAATTATATTAGTCAGGAAAAACTAAATGTTGACTAACAATGAATAGCTATTTGATGAACAAATCTGCTTTTCAAAGTGGTATCGCCCATTTTTATTCTTGTATGACTTATATACACCTATTCCTATGCCAAGGCACAGCCTACAAGGACATATTACCTAAGGTCCTCTCATAGACTTCAGAATAAAGATGATAGTCTACAAATATTTTATTTAGGTCAAACACTACTACATTTATTGGACACTCAGGTTTAGAAAATTGAGAGAATCCATAAACACTATAAGTGAAATAATATTACACCGAAACACAAAATAATGTCTTTCATGTACTTGTACTGAATTATTATACACAGATCTGATAAATAGTAAACAAATAATATTTTATAAATGTTTCATAAAATGTCGTACACAAAGGAGACAAGTATCAATATTTTAGTTTGATGAAAGTTGTTACTATTAGATGTGTGTAAAGTACAGAGGCGCATTTCCTCTAAATTTAAGAGGCATTCGTAATATTGAATCAGAAAATTTTGTGTCCATTATGGGATAATTGATTCCTTTTAGACTGACCAATTTTACATTCATTTTTAATCTTTTGCACTTATTTTGACTGAAGGCTAAGACTATCTTCTTTGGTGTACCTACCAAACTAGTTTGTTTTTCAAGTTATTTGAACATTACTTATATTATGGATAGGTGTAAAAAACTAAAGCTTTAAACTTTATGATCAAATATCTTTTCAAAGATATTTGATCAAGTACATTTGAATCAGAAACAATTAATCTATATGAAAGCATATGTTATAAATAAAACTGCTATTTACAATGCTTCCATAAATAAATAAAAAACAGACAACATAAGCTGAAAAACAAGATAATGAAAATAAATACATACATACACAATATAACATTTATTTTGCAAAATAAAAATAAATTCACGACAATACGAATTTGCTTTACAAAGCTTTCTGCTTAAACAGAGAAATTTACAACTTGTTTCTCTATAATTGATTTTTATAGTTTTAACACCAGCCAATGTTGGCCTGCTCAACTACGATGAATACCATATGATTTTTTTTGCAAAATTAATGTCACTTAAATTGTTTGGTGAAGTAGGTACTTAAGTAAAATGTATTAAATTAGATAGGATGGTTATTTGTGTTTGACTTAGGGACACACTATACCTAGTGAAGCTTAAAGATAGAATACGGTATATTCATAAATTATTTAAAAATTTATACTTAGTCCTTCCCTTCATCTGAGAGTTCTAAAATTATAATTATATTATAACATTGATAACATGGGAATAATGAATTAAATAAATAAAAATAATATAATTATAATAGCATCAACTTATTATTCTAAAATAAGACTGTTGTAAAAATAGAATTCTCTGTAATTTTCAATTTTATAATCGACCTTGTTATAATCTAACAATCTATCATAAACTTTGAAAATCAGATAAATTAAGACCGAGGAATGGTGATGGTTGAGTAAATATAATCTCGTTTTTATGCAATAAATAAAGTAATAGAGGATTCTTTTCATATACTAATCAAGTAAAATAAACCAAAATAGTATTAATATAGATATAGAAATTTGTAAATTAATTAACAAATAAAATTAAACTCGACGTATAATCTTAATTAATTAGTTAACATTTAATATACCAATTCACTTTTTTGAGAGATTCAATTTTGATCAATATTTTATTTGATGCGGTTTTTGTTAATTTATTTGTCAACATTTACATACAGGACTTAAGTGGATTAATTTGCTGTAATAATGAATAAATATTCTATTAAATATTTTTTGGGGGTTAATGACAAATAAATAAAACGTTATACATGAAGAAAACAAATAAACAAATGCTGCTCTATACAATATGATCTGCAACTATGTATATATAATAGGAATTATTTAACACAATAAATGCTTAGAATTCAAAATTGAGAAATGTAATTCTCTATGGTGAAAAAATTAACACTTCCTCTAAAACGTCTGTATGACACATGCATGATAATGTCTAATTAATGAGCTGATGTTATTGACTTTTCAAGCGTTAAGCGTTCTTTAAAAAAACGACTAAGTATTGGGAAACAATTTTATATCACTTTAAAGAAAACTAATCTGAATGATTACTTTTGATATTCAATTAGAAAGCTAAGCATTTAAAATAGAATAAATATGTACAACCTTTAATTGATTAGCTCTAAACCATTTTATTATTACATTTTAAATAAGAGTCCTGAGATTTTAAATATGCTAAACAAAATCAACTTATAAAATGTCATGTTATAATGGACTTCCTCTTGAATTTCGAAGTTCTGGTGAGAGTAGAAAAGCACTATCAAATAAATACGGGTAGGTTTGTTTTAGAATAAAACAGAAAACGCCTAAAATTATAACAACAGCAAATTGGTAAGGTACAGAATGTCTTAGACGTGTCTGGAAAACGGAAATAAATGGCTGAGAGGGAGCAACAGACAATGCAGCTGATTGAGGAGGAATTACCTAAATAAAATAAAATAAAATATTTAAAAAACTAAAATAATAAAATTTTATAGACAATAAATTCAAATGTATTTCAAATTTGTTGAATTTTACCTTTATACATACATCTATCTACGTAACGAATACTTACTTTGATAAGCTTGTGTATGTACAGGGTGACCAAAAAAATCACAATTTATCAAATAATGATTATTATTGTCATTAAAATCCACAAAACTGTTTTTAGAGGAATACACAAATGGAATTCTACAAGATTTTACATTGTCCAACAATATCTGGTAGGTTTGAATTTAAAAAATAAAGGTTCAAATGGTCAAAGACAAATTAAACGCCCTTTTTCTTTACCCGTCCTGTAATATACTTACATTATGTGCATAATGCATTTAGAAATTTTATCATAATATATATTTATACAGAACAATGACGCTAAAACTGAATCTTAGTGTAAAACAGAAAAAAACTAACTTCAATAGATTCTTGAGAGTGCCTATTTCGTACTTGTAGTTCCCTTATAAATTGGTGACAGTCGAATTTCAAGTTGGTTGTCTCATCAGTTAAAGTTGCCAACTGACATTCTATGGTATCTTTTTGTTCGTCACTAAGATGACTAGAAACTGAATTGAAAAGTTGACCTGCTTTTTTCAATCGATTGTTGCAGGCATCTAAATTTTCTGATAATGACTACAAATAAGAACAATGCATTAGTAGGTTGTCTTTAAATAACCAAAAATTGATGTCTTTAGCATAAATGTTTATATTGTTAAAAGTGTAATATTACCCTAGTCACCCAGGCCATGTCAAAAACCAGTCTTTTCAGATGATGTGGACTATCCGTTTTGGTATTTATGAATAGAAATTTACCAAAGATATTAGTCAGTCAATACACACTAAATAGGGCAGAAAAGGGGGTAGTACATCACTGTCATTTTTTGTTTCTGCAAAGGCTTGATGATTATCTTGGTTTTGAAATAAAGTCAATTTTATAAATGATTAATGTTAAAATAAATAAAAATGTCCTATCAAACCCAAACAAAAATTGAACATAAACACAGACAAACCTCTGACATAGGTGAAATGTTTTTCAATTTATTACCCACATCCTACAAAATGACAATTTTTAAATTTATGCAATTACTCGAAGTACAAATGCAAACATTAGAGTTTGTTTCTTTAAAAAGAAATCTTAAAAAACTCCAATATTCTTGAAAACTACAGATAAATGAAATATAACTAAAATGCGTTATTGAGTAGAAAATAATAATATATGTAGAATAAATCTTTACTGCAGACAACATAAAAATAATAAATAATATCATAGAAATGAGTTGTTGATAAAGTATATTTGTTAGACAAATTGAAAATTGAAAATATAAAAAGAATAAAACAAAGTGAATTTTTAAAGCAATTGTTCGGTTTAGGACAAGTAGCATGTCAAAAGCTAAAAAAATTAATAATAATTTAGCTCATTCTGTAATAAAATATAGTCCAACCTCAAACTAATTGCTTCATAGGGTTTTTGAACGAGTTTGATATTGATTTTTTAAAATAGGAAATTAACACAGGACAACTACTTTTGGATGGTTTTTAGAACTTTCCTCAAAGAAGATGTTTTAGGACTTTTAGTATGTTATATAGAACATTTTTGAGACATCAAAACCGTTGAAAAACCCTGTGAAACAATTAGTTTGAGGTTGGACGCTAGAATAGCTGAGTTACTAGTACGCCGGCCATAATTTCAGTTTCGCATTACAACATTCATTGTATATGTAGGTATTGGACAATATGTATATTACCTGAAGATCTTCAATAACAGCTTCAATATCAGAAGTTGAAACCAAGCCCATCGTTAATTTGCTGCATCTTAAATGATGTTTTTCTTCCGTAAGAATATGTTCGCATTCACTGCACATTGTCTGAACATCTTTACAATTTTGAGACAAATCCTTTAATTTGTTCAACAATTCTGTATTCCTATTTAATAAAACAAAGTATTAATAATTATTATTTTTTAAATGACCATTGAATCAATCATCAATAAAACTAATATGATATTACTGTATAAAATTACAAAGAAAAATTCTATTTATTCGTAAAAATAATATTATTTCTTTGGTGTTTTTCTTAAATTTGGTTTACATAAATTTAACTTTCAAAACAAACTTTTTAGCAAATATAAGAATAGTCATGACCTAAGTATTTTATTTGTATAATTTCAATTATTTATAAAAAAACATGTATGAATATATTTCATACAAATAATATTGTTTGCTAACAAAATTCGTTTATTTAAATAAGACATGCGAATGGATGTTACAGAAATTTGAAAGGATATTAATGATAATCCAATACATTATAACAAAATTTCCTATAACTTGGTTATTAAAATATTAACGAACATTATTGACACCTACATAAGTGACACATTCATTCATGCAACGAGTATCCATAAAAGCATTATAAACAACATATTCACAAAAAATAGAATGTTTAATAAAAAATAATGCATTAAGTAAATTCTTAAATTGAAACAAAATATAAAAAAGAATGGGTTAAATGTTGCTTTTAGTGTGAACTACACCAATTTATCTTTGGTAAGAATAAAAGCTCCTAACCAATGTAACCAGTAATTTTATATCATTTTTATCAAACAAACACACACATTATGCAAAGCTCATAAAAAGACTACTCCTTACTCTATTCTGATTAATCTTCTTTCTTGATCTCAATCATCAAGATAGTTGAATAAACCTGATACACCTTGATTATTCATTATTTACTAACTTGTTTTTCGATTAATTTACATTAATTTTGACGAAACAAAATATAAGTACTAAAAATATAATTCCATTCAACAGATAAAACAAGTTGTCCCCAAAAGTCAAGTGCTATAAAGTATTAAAAATACTATAAGAATAGTTTTCTTAGTAAAAAATAGTGAAGTATAAGCACATTGGACTCACTACAATTTAGTGGTTCATAAACATATAAGTCAAATTATTACTATAACTAAATTCAGGAATTTTTCTGTTGAGTCACTTTAGGGACATCCTGTATAATAAGTAGTATAATAATAAATCTACACCACTTGATTCAACTACATAAATAGAAATAGTATCGAACAAGAAAGTACAAGCTATAAATTAGTAGAATAATAGATGTAATAACACGACAAACTGTAAAACCAAAACATTCATAATTGGGTGCTACTAACGTAATTATCGTCTTTCCAGTAGAGCTGTATAAAAGTTAAAGTATATTTATTTTATCAATGAATAAATTTAAAAACTGAAGTAATTGTATAACTAATATATTCGACAAAAACCTAGTACTTAAAGTTCATGTAAAATGTCTATAACATTTTTATTTACGTATTTTTCCAGCTATAAAACCTTTGAATAAAATTTAATGATTTTCTTACCAATGTTCAACTGATTTGGTTTTGTCCTTAAGGGCTGACAGACTTGAAGTACATTGTTCTGTATGATCTGTATAAAAATCATTAGCTGCTACCACGATCACATCCTGAATCAACGCATCAATTTCATTTAGCCAAGTTTTCAGAGAAGCATCATAGGTCTGATTTTAGTCAATAAAAAAACATAAGTATTAGACAAAAATTGTTTAAATTGGCAACGAATATTTGTTAAATTGATAATTTAAATTGTTAATTTGATAAATTGAGATAATAATACAGATACAATAAACAAAAAGTAGTTATTTTAGAATTTAATATTTTTGCATTGTATATATTAAATTCTAAAATAACTACTTTATATAATATATAAACGAAACGACAAGAGACCAAAAAGCAGTTATTTTAGAATAAAGGCTATGACAAAATATGTTTTTTTTGTCTCTAAATGGCAACTAATAAAACTTTATTTTAATAATCAAACGCAATTGTTTACAGAATTTATTGTCTGCTTAAGATCGACTATTGACAAAATTGCTAAAGATACGTTCTTGTTTAAATATGACATTATATTAATACCTTTAACGTATTCGTATGTTTCTCTAATGTAGCGAAATCTTTCATTTCTCCAGTTGCGGTTTGTTCCAACTCTTGACTAAGTTTTTCAACTTCCAGAGCAATATCAGTTGCTTGTTGCTGAGCGTTTGAAAAACCTTGCAAAGTTGATAATCTTTGATCACAATTTTTAAGGAACGCTGACCATTCTTGGATTAATTTATCCAGTTTACGACTATCTTCAGGATCCACTGCTTTATCTACAAACATACCGACAATTAAGTTGAAAAGATTACAATTTTGGTGAAGTGTAAAATTTCTAATTATGAGTACCCATTAGATAAGAAATAAACAGATAACAAAAAATTAATGTTCATCGTTGATGGTTTACTCACCTTTAAGAATATTTTTTACAGATCTAAGATGATCCAGGTGATTGTGACAAGTAGTAGAAAGAAATGATATTCTAGACAAATCAGAAGCAATGTTTTCCTGTTCCAATGAGCTATTCTTAGCAAGTGACATGTGACACCGATCAAGACGTTTTTCAGATCGTACCAACAACAAAGATAAAGCTTGTGAATCATGCACTGATTGCTAAACAGAAAAAATGTTGGTGTTTAAATTTGTTTTCATCATTTAAATTGATTTATCCCCTTACAATGTAATATCTTTATTTTAGATGAAAGCATTGGGATAGAATATCATGCAATTATAGATATATTGTTCTACTACGAAAAGATATAAAATACAAAATAAAAATGGAAAAATACTCTTTTATGAATAATAAACATAGCTTACAATTTTATTGGTGTCATCATCAAAACCATTACTCATGGATGCAGTATCTTCTTCTTCATTGGGTACAACAGCAGATTCGAAAGTAGTTAACTGACCTTTGCTAATCGTTGGTTGGTCAATGAGCCATTCTGCGGGTCGAATACTTTGTACACCGGCTTCTAACTGTTCGTCCCAACATAGTACCAATGGCTCTTCAACAGTATCGCCTTTTCTATCTTCGTACATAGGAGATTGATAGTTGTCCCACCCTAACTGACTAATATCATCTCTTTGAGTTAATATAACCGTTTCTGAAACACTATTAGCTGTTGTATAAGATTCAGATATCATACTATTATCATGAATTGGTTGTCCCTGTCGTTGACCTTGAATCATAGCTTCAGCACGCGCAGCTGCCTCGACGTAACTGCTCTTGGCTGGTGCGTAAACGTCGCTATTCTTCGACATCGATACATCGTTTACTATACAAAACAATATATACATAATCACAATTAAGGATTTTCATTGGACTGGATCAAAATTAACAATGGGTATTAAACAAGAAGAACTTTAAGAATTGTTTGTTATGATAACATTATTGCCGTGTTACGATAAAAAAACGTAACTGGTGGCTACCCGAATATTAAAAAAATAATTCATAATATTATGATTATGCATATACTTATCTATTTTTATCGAAAACATGGCTATTTTGAATAAACTTTGAATTGGAAAAAATGAAAAACAACTCGATACTTGCAGTTATGTCCTTTTATCATAACATGACTGGCTAAATTTTGCGAGTTGTGTTCTTTTTTATGAAAGTGAATTTTAAAATAATTATAGATTAATATGCATCTATAGAAATATGTACCCAATCTACAAGGTCACACGAGGTCATATACTATATGAGAAACTTTTAATAAACGACGAATTTAGACACACACAAAAAACATTTTGTTCCATATAAATGTATTTTAAAAGTTGTAGCTGTACATTTTTTGAAACCAACATTTAATTGAAAAAATGTTTACTGATGGTTCTAGGTTAGAACCAAAAGGTCTAGAATGGTGAGAAAACCACATTATCTTCCATACAAATGTATTTTAAAAGATGTACATATACAGCTAATACATCTTTTGAATTCGATATTCAAATGAAAAAAATATTTCTGATAGTGCTAAATCAGAACCAAAGGGATTCAGAATGGTTACGGTGAGCTATTTTGCAGGTCTTTGAGGCCATAATAGAGCTTCAACCTGCCCAATGTCTCGTATTTATTTTCTAATGCGCTATAGATGGATAAAAATTGTCTTTAGAATATAATATGAAGCCATATACTGGAATCAAGGTCATGTCAAAATATCTCCCAGTGACTCTCAGGACCATTCTCTACCACATTTGCTCTGATCTGTACCATCAGTAAACATTTTCCAGGGAAATATCTGTGTCAGAAGATGTATTAACTGCATATCAATAACTTTTAAAATACATTGATATGGAAGAAATATTTCGTTTTTGTCCAAATTCATCTTTTATAATATTTTCCCACTCTTTTGGCCACTTTGGCTCCTTCCTGTGCCATAAATTAGCTTAACAAACCAATATAAATAGAATTAGATGGATAGTAAATTGTCTTTAGAATATAAAAATGACACATGGAACAGATTGAAACCATATTATGGCCTCAATGACTTGCCAAAATAGCTTCAGGTGGCTTTCCTGACAATTCTAGACCCTTTGGCTCTGACCTAGAACCATCAGCAAGCATTCGTTCAGTAAAATTTTGGTTTCAATAGATGAATTAGTTGTATAGCTACAACTTTTAAAATAAATTTAATGGAAAAAATATTTTGTTTATAAACTTTTCTCACGTTCTTGCCTAAAATAGTCTATGACATCATAAGTTTACCTCGTGTGACTTTGAAAATGTTTATTTTTTTGTAGATTGGGTACACATTCCTATTAGCTCATAATGGGCGCTAAAAGATATAACTTATGAACCTTTATTAATGAAAGCCAGTTACGTTCTTTTATCAGAACATTTTCACTTACGCTCTTTTATAAAAATACCTTCACTCACTTCCTTTTATCGAAACATTAGAATGTAAAATTGTCAGTTACGTTCTTTTAACATTTAAGTTTAAGTCGGTTTTAAGTCTGATGTTTTGATTTATAATTTAAAACATTGATAAACCATCATATGTTGAGTACTTTAAATGAAAAAAGTCACGTCCTTTTATCGTAACACGGCTGAATAGATCAAACTATGCTGAATCATCAAAATCAAATATTTGTTTTAATTTGATTAAGTAGCTCCTAAAACATATTTTGTTGTCCATTATTGTTAAAATTAATTTTGAAGTTGTTCGTTCTTCATATCACCGATATGCCACGTCTATCTCACGTTCAACGTGTTTAAATTGTCACTCTGAATCTGAATGCTGCATGATCTGTACAGCAAATGTCTAACAAATTTCATGTTGACTAAACATGCAGCAATTCTGTCTGTTAATGATATACCTACCACATTCAAAAACACCTAGAACCTCAACGCAAGATAGACTTCTAGTATGCTTGTCCTGTCGAACTCTTTTTTTAAATGAACATTGCATGATAAGCATGAAATTTTGGCCAGTGAAACGATGATTGAAAGCTGCTGGTCCTCATTGAAAAATCTCAAAGCAGAAACCGCTTTCTGACTCAATGGAAGACAACACGTCATGACTGGAATATGGTGGTGAACAATGAAAGAGATGCATTTTACAAATAAAAGAGGTGCCATTTGAGGTGGAGAGGAGGTACTGCCACGCATTTCCAGCATAGTCGCCAAACAATGCACTCCTCCAGTGGCCAGATCAGTGATAGAGAGGATTTTCATATGCAGTGCTAATCTATTGGTTCGTGTACAAGAAAACCTCAATGACAACTCAATTTTATAACAAGATAATGCCATTTGACATTTTGCATACCCCAAATTGAGGTTTCTTGAAGATTAGAATACTGACGTACTTCTGTGGTTATTACAGTCACCAGATCTCAATTTCATTGAATATCTGTGGTCGATGGTAGAGCATGTTGACAATTGAAATTGCTGACATGGATGGACAGTGGCAGGCACAACTGATTTTGGAGTAAATTTCAACTTTTATTAATTTACAATGCCTAGAAATGTAGAGAAGGTAACTGCTGCTAATGGTGATTCAATTGACTAGCAATGCTCTTTTCTCCTAAAGAACGTGATCACAACCCTAATTATTTAGTTATTATTCTTGTTTAAAACATTATTTAAATGTTATCAAAGTGATAATAAAAGCTAAACTATAATATGAAATTGAGGGGACGTCGTTTATTTAAGCGGTGGTGTAATATTCACTTTTCGTCGAAGTACTTGTTACAAAAGGAGAATTAATATTGTTAATGTGTCAAAATCTTTTACATATACAGTACTGTAGCTTCAAAAATATCATAAAAGTAAAAATTGAAATTTCTGTTCAAATAAAATTGGTTTTAGAATGGCAGTTTTATTGGAAACGAATACTTTGACGAAACATTTCTTAAAGGTTATACACATCATTTACAAAGAAGAATATGAATAAAATATGATATAGTTCATGAATTAGATCGGATTATAGTTTTATCTAGTAACTTGATAAGAACAAACGAAACACTTTAAGGCCATGCATGACTAAAGCGTATTTGAAATTTTGGGTATGAAGCAAAAAGACTCAGATTTATTACATTACATGAAGTATGTACGATTATTATTATGCAGAAGATTCATTTTGTTCCCAAAACATACTAAGATTATCAGAAAGTAAATTATTAACAGGTACAAATCAGAATTCAATGAAATTTCTGATACGGTGTTTTAAGGTGCCAATAAGTCACACTGATCCTGGACTCAATTTCGGTTAAACAATCTGTTGTCATCTCTTTCTGCAGACAATTTCTAATGATGTTTGTAAATTCAACCTGAGATGAGAAATGTATTCATAAAAAGTAACTATTGATCTAGAGCATGATTAGTATAATATTCAATTTATCCAAATGTCAGTAGAAAGAGTTATTTAAAAAAACTTGCTTCTAACAAACATTTCAAACTTATACGTAATAATTAACATAATAAACATTTAGTTACAAAACATTTTTATCAGTACTTGTAATGGTATACTTATTAGAAGGTGTTGAACCATCAAAACATTTGAATGTTTCTTTAGAAAAATAGATAAATAATAAATTTAAACCAAATATCTACATAAATTTCTCCAAAGAAAAGATTTTCTAGATAAACAGATTACAATTTTCATACACTAAGGAATAACCGACAGAATTTCTATAATATACCGTATTTTGCCAAAATATCAGACACATATTATAAGCTAATAGAAAATATAATTTATAAAACAAATGAATTTACATATCAAATAGTTCTGCAAGTTAGTAGAATATAAAAGAAATGAGAAGAAATACCAAACCAAACATAAGTGATACTAACATCCTATTCCCCAGAGTACATGGGTTAGAAAAGTGGACCTCTGGATTGAGAGTCCAACCGCACGACCAGCGCTCTGTACAAAAGAATAAGTGCTTAGATGCATACTTGTACTAAACACTTATTCTTTTGTATATACCCACAGCAAACTACTGGAGATAATCTGCTATATTTGGTTGGTATTGAAAGGACACTATTTAGAAATGATCAGACAAATGTCACAGAACTTGTCACAAATTCACATGACTGAACAACAGAAAGTCTGGCTCAAACAACAGCAGTATATGAAATAAATCAGAAAAATAAACAAACCAAACATGGGCTTACTATTTCTGATATTTCTGTTTGTCTGAGTTTGACTTTCTGCTTTTAAGTGAAGTTGTGACAAATTCTGTCAATGATTGCATTTGTCTGATTATCTATAAGTAGTATGTTTTCCATACCAACCAATTATAGCAGACTATCTCTCCAGTAGTTTGCTGTGGGTATATGAATGTACCCATTCTTTTGTACGTAGACTCAATCCAGAGGGGTTCTGCTCTAACTTGACTATGTACTCGGAAGAATAGGATGTTGGTAACGCCTATGTTTGGTTTGGTATTTCTTCTGATTTATAAATACATTCATCTTATAAGAAAAATAACTATTTTTTGTCCCACTCAAATTTATTGCCTATTAATGCAAATTTATTTGCCACTTATAACTGTTATTTTAGGTCTCTGGTATCTACTAAAGTGATCTAATAAAATGCTCTTTGAGAAAACTATATGGCAAAGCTAGTTACCTTCTAATTTAGAAACTATATCACTAGTAGACCTTTTGAGTATAGTGATCCCTAAAAAACAAATTAAGTACTAATGATAATTATAGTCGATATCATAAATGCCTAATAATTATTATCACTTCAATTTAGAGACTCACATGCTGGTCGATAACCTACATTTGCTACAATAAAATCCAACAAATTTATTCTAAGAATGGTTTAACAAAACTAAATTAAAGGTTTTCTGTTGTCACAATACTGTGTTTATTATTAATGAAACAAGGAACTACACTTTGTGAATAAGATGGAAACATTTATAGTAAATATATATAGCAAATGTATATAGATTGCATCATCAGTAGTAATGCCACAATGTACTAACATTAAATTTGTGATTCATTCCTCAATAACGATAAAAACTGAAGCAATGCAAATTTTAATATTGTGTTAAACTTTAATGTGTGATATTCGATATCACTATTTGAAATGGTAGAACTTTCCTATAAATAAATAAATGATACATTTAAAATCATTTTACTTTCATATCAACCAATAGAAATGTTAACGTTATTCTAAAACAGGTAGTAAGACAGACATTTCAGTATAACATTTCTTACGAGTTAAACATACTTAATTCACCAAAACTAGTTCTAGCTCCAAAAATGCAACATAATTTCAATATTATGTATATCTCTACTCGTAATTTTTATAGTCTAAAACTAAATGGATTATCGTACAATAAATGGTTTCATCGACCAAATTAGAAGAATAGTTGTTTGATAGTCCTAAACCTATGTCCAATTTGTACATTGTCGATGGGGGCTGTGTCCCACAACTCCGCTAAAAGTGTGACTGGCCCCAGTCACCTATGCACAAAATTCAACTTTTTGGTATCACGGATGCAGTACTAATCTGTGAACATTTATACCAAACGAATTTTAAACCAACTTTAAATGTTTTGTAGAGAATGTTCTGCACCAATTTTTATAATTGTTGTTTTAATAAAACCGTAGTACGAGGGGTGTCCAAACAGTAACGGGACAAATGCTATAACTTTTCCCCTTTTATTCTGGTTGATCAAACTTAAAATATATATTTTGTAGATGGTAAGTATAAGAATATAAAATTTCACAAAAAAATCTAATAAAAAAGTTTCAGTAATTTAAAAAACTGAAAAATTGTGCTCTCTATGAAATTTGATTAAAAAATGAGTTAATTTTACTTCAAAAATTTATGCAGGCTCATCTGTGACTTTTTTTTAAATATGTGAATGCAATTTGTCTATCGAGATACCAGTTTTCCCATATTGTCTCTAAACTTAGTCTTTTGGAATGGCTTTGAGGACATCTCCTGTTCGATTCTCCAACTCTTGCCGTGATACAAAGCGGTGTCCTATTAGGAATGACTTGAGGAAGGGAAACAAAGCGAAGTCACATTGAGAAAGATCAG
>JAUYWI010060690.1:0-15955 GCA_034780595.1 Parotoplana pacifica | reverse complement strand
TGATGTTCTAATTACCTACTAACTTAGAATCATAAGTAAATAAAGTGCGCTGTAACATAGAATCACACAATAAAAACACAGTAATGAAAATAGCTAGCGAATATAACAATGCCTGTTCTACGTATGTTGCACACGATTTCTAAGCCGGGTTCAAAGGGTTAAACGTAAGTTAGACAGGAAAACTGTTTTATAATTTCAAAAATTGGAAATGTAAAAGAAATCTATGTAACCAAGACAGAAACTGTCTGACATTTCAAACGCTCCCTAGTTAGGTACATAATTATATAGGAAGCCAAAGTCAAAGGTCTGCTATCCATTATAATAAAGAATTCTTAGTACATCATTTTTATCATGAGCTAACTTATACGTCAACATTTTTACTAGATCTACACAGTATTGTGTGATTAAAAATCTAAAATGAACTTTCTTTTATAATTCTTTCATAACAAAAATCACGGAAGAGCTAATGACGGCATAGTAACAACATAATAAGAAGCACTTGGTTTCTTTCAAGTACGAGACACAGTCTGTGGATGAATCCAGTTCACAAAAGTAAAGAAAGTTGGTCACTGGTAAAAATTTATTTATTGCCAAAATTCTAGAAGGTAAATCCTGCATTAAAATGCCCATCCAATCGATCAACATCTAAAAAGACATCTACCTAACAAAAACACAAATTTATTTGATGCCATATTTACCATTGAGCTACCGAACATACGTAGGTATATAAATAATGGCCCATTACTTCTTCAACATCCAAAGGGTGGAATATGGAAACAGTCACCAAAATTAAATTGGTCACCCATGACATAAAGCTAATTTTTGAAAGAAAATAATCGTAGGAAGTGACTTATTGCCTATTTTTGGTGAAATATTATTACATTTTCAAAACTTTATATTGCATAAGTATTTTGCTGCAGATATTAGTCACGCAGTTATGAGACGACACAACAGTGACAGAACGACATTTTCAGTGGCGAATCCAGAAATTTTGAAAGGGGGAGCGCTAAGATTTACTATAAAAAATGTCAGAATGTTAGCCTTCTTTTCGCCCCCCTTAGTCATTTTTTAAAACATATACCAATTTTTGTTTGAAATTTGCACTCACTAAACCTAATTTTCTTGAGGATCTTTTGATGTCGGCTGTTTTTAAGCTGCAGAAATGTGGTTTCTCGGGCGCATGCTCTGGGTGCCACATACTGCACACGAGAAAGAGATCGCTTACTCATACTATAAGAACAAGACAAGCAGGTTTTTTGCACATGCATGAGAAAAGGTAAGACATTGGCTGTAACTGACGGGATTTTATTAAAACTTGTAGAGGTCGACCCCGCGAGAACTTTATTAGTAGCCTGAAGCGGTGGATTCATTCACAAAAGAGGTGATAAGGATGACTATAGATAGAAATAGTTGGCGAACCATGATCTCCAACGCTAGGATAGAGCAGGGAACTTGTTGATGGCGATATTCAAAATCGCTTTGACACAATTTGTTAAAAAAAATATTGATCTAAAAAAGCTATGAATTATTTTGCCTTGTAAATCCTAAATATTTAGATAGGGAAAAAAACGATTTAATTTGCTTATAAAAAATGAATAATTCATTGGAATGACTTGAACTTTGGCATACTAATTTATTTTCTGCTGTTATTAGCGTCAATATAAAATTTCATAGATTTAGTCAAAGTCTCATTGATTTGGGACCGCATCCAGCCACCACGTTAAAAATAGTTTTTCTAAAATTCAATTTTAGTGAATAAAATCATTCCAAAACCATTGGAAATGACCTAGACTAGAAACTAATAAGTCATTTATTTGTGAAGAAATTGGCTTTTACAAAGAACTATTTTTATGGACCTTCACCAGAATGTTTGGACTTTATAGACCACCAATCAAAAATATCATTTTTGCCTAAAAAAATCGATATTCATAATTTATTTTAAAATATTTAAGGATTTGAATTACTGGTTTCCTAATGGATTTACACACTACATTAGAAGTCAATCGGATAAACTTCAATTTTTGGACTTCATGACATCATCGGCCCCCAACTCAGCCCCCTTATTAACTTTTTTTTAAATACTGCCGATGAATCTTTCCAACTATCTGTGTACCAAATTTCAACCCAATCCATCCATGGCAAGTATGATTTTTAGGGATTGGCCAGCCCCATACAATTTTCCATCAAAATAATCATTCATTAAAGTTCTTATTCAATAATTTAGCTTAAAACTTATATCTTAATGGTTACGTACATGAAAATTAGGATCACAATTTTCAGAATATCTATTTCATCAAGTAAAAAGGGGGCCATGAATCCGCCACTTATTTTGTTGCCAATTTTTATTGTTAAAAAATGGTTGGGATCCTACTACAATCAAAAAGAATTTTAAGGGTAGCCACCCTTAAACATCTGTGTACAATCAATTATAAAAAAATAGGCTACTACAATTAAATCAATCGGACAAAGTTTATTTTATTGACTTAAGCAATGATGTCATTGTCCCTAAAATTTACAATTATTTTAGACAATAATTTAAGATTTAATAAAAAAATGCTGGACCATCAATAACTACTAAACTAGAGAAATTTCTATCACCTCTTATCTTTATATTTAACCAAAAAAGTGTCACCTATTCTGTCAATGAATGACAACATCCAGATGGAAAAGGGTTGTCACATGGTGAAAAAAGGATTTAATCCGGTAAATGCTCTCCCTCTATTCAATAAGATAAAAAGTATTATGGTCAAGAAAATACTACATAATATTTTACAAAATATGCATCTACATACAACAATATGTAAATACATTCGAAATTCTCGATTTTTATTGTTATACATAAATGATGTTTCAATTCTAATGACGAACACATTTTGAAAATCGTCTAAGCTCAACATATGATTAGTCACATTAACGTGTACTTGTTCATTATCTAATGAACTTTGAACCTAATATCATTATTTACACACGTAATCTAACCAAGATCTAGCAAAATCGATAAAAACAATTTTCACCCTTAATGCCAAACACAATTTTAGCCAATAGATTCAATACAGCTCATGAGTACTCAAAAGAATAAATGTCATTTTTATTTATAACCATCAATTTACCCACGCTCATGTAATAGACTGCTTCTATGCACATATAATAAAAAGCAGGTCATAAAATAGTCAATCTTTAAAGGCCTAATATAGGAGGGAAATCGGTAAAGTGAAAGAATAAAGACGCGATTAGACACAAAAATGTAACCACTTTCCTTATCACAGTGTCATCTTTGAGAAACATTCTTTAATTTTTTTAGCCTTAACTTTATCCAAAAAAGAAGATTAATATTATACTTTTTAAAATATAAGCCACAATAATATTCTTAAACACATGGTGAAGCAATAAAACTATAAACTTTTATGACGATAGTTCTATATATACTTTTTTCTGGTCCAATAAACGAATAGGCTCCCAACCATACATAACAACAGATTTTATTTATGTTGACTAAACAGAAGATCAATTCTTCCATTTACAATGGGTGTCCCAAAAGCAACGAGACAAATGCTATAATTTCTTACCCTATTAATTCAGGTTGATCAAATTTGTAATATATTATCTGTAGGTGATAAATAATAAGACTAAAAATGTCATGAAAAAATATTTATTAATAATAAAGTGACAACAATTTAAACTTCTGAAAAATAGTGATCTAGATGAAATTTTGATAAAAAATGAGTTGATTCAAAAGTTTATGCAGACTCACCTGTGACTTTTTCGATATAGTCGCCATGTACATATGTGATGCATTTTGTCCATCGAGATACCAGTCTTTTGGAATGGCTTTGAGGATATCCCCTGCTTGATTTTTCAACTCTTGCCGTGATCCAAAACGGTGTCCTCTAAGGAATGACTTGAGGTAGGGAAACAAAGTGAAGTCACGTGGATAAAGATCAGGACCGTTTGGAAGTTGATCTCAATCAAATGTTCAAAGTTGATTCTGAGTCATCTGAGCTGTTTGGGGTCTTGTATTGATATCAATGGACCGTTTTCCAACAGGACTAGGGAGCATATGATTACGAACGTGTTTGAGAAGCTCACAGTAATAAGCAGCATTAATTGTCATATTATCCGGGAGGAAATCAATATGAACACAATGCCTTTGTCGTCCCAAAAGCATGTAAGTATTACTTTTGCCTGATGAGGAGTTGCCTCGCTTTGAGGGGGGGGGGAGTAGCGCCTTTTGGAAACCATTGTTTGCTCTCCTCCTTAGTTTGCGTATCGACGGGTAGCCAAATGTCATCCATAGTGATCAATTGATTCTAAAAATCCTCTCCTTCGCGTTGAAGTTGCTACAGATGTTCTTTAGTAATCGAAGAATCGGTCCTGCACTAAGCTTACTGAGTTTCAAGTGATCTTTGAAAAAGTATCACGTGACATTCACTATCTCACCTCAATTTCTCGGACAATATACCTGGGATATTCATCAACGCGAGTTGGACAGCATGAATAGTCTCACCATGTTAATGCATCTATGTGTCTCACAGATTAGTCAGCATCATAAAAACTTCCGCACCCATCTTTTGCTTCTTTAGCCCAATAAAAAGACTCGACTTCTGCTTAAAGCATTTTCTGCTAATAGCCGATCAATTTCTGTAGCTGGAGATACCTTCCAGGGTTAAAAATGCAATGAAAATGCCCACTTGTTGAAATATTTTCCATTTTGGAGGTGAAACGAAACTGTAGAAATTGATAAAATTTGAATATTTAACCATAGAAAGCACTGTTTTTTTCATCGACTAATTGTTAAAAAGCTGTAGTCTTTTCAAAAATGTATATCTATGTCCCAAATTTAATGCATATATTGCCTGCCACATAGACATCTAACAACGGAATCTCAATGAAAAATGTCAAACCAAAATATTTATAGCATTTGTCTCGTTACTTTTGGGACACCCTTCGTAGATTTAGTTTTTTTAACAACTGTTGTTAAAAACATATCTCATATCGCTGAGTTGCAAAAATGAAAGTAAAAACAGCTTATAGCAGTTGAAATCCTAGAGAAATTAATTCAATGTACATTTTGTACAACGAAAATTCATTATTTTGGAAAGCATACCGCCTATATCATTCTTAGTATGGGTGCAATAAAAATTTACATACTTAAAAATTTGCTTAGAATTTATATTTACAAAAATTTTATTTCAGCGCAAATCATTTAAGGAAATATTTTGGTGCAATGGATAAAAGGAATCAGATCAATACAACACGCATTTGTAATAAAATGTGACCAAAGATTCCGAACAAACCAATATTCTTTAAAAAAAATCATACAATGAAATAAAATAAAACTTGGTGATATGGAAGTTCCTAAAAAAGCAGAAAACTATAGTTAAAATGTATGTGTATAGGAAACGCATATAGATATAAGGCGCTTTATTTTTTATAGGATTTATAAATCACATTTTTAAAAGAAACTAATGTTTCTTCTGTTCTAGATTGTAATAATCAAATTTTATCGCAGATAACAAGTTTTACTTATAGATAAGGCATAACAGGATTTGTTTATTGATTTTCATTTTTTAATAAATCAATCCTTCCAAGTTTTGTATAGAATACATTTATTGAAACCAAAGTTTACATTTTTTGGTTTAGAATATCTTCATATCTAAGATGTCAGTCTGTTACTGTTTTTTTTTAGTTTTTAAAGTTCGTAGGTATGCAGTTAGGATTAGTGTCTATTACGATCATCGATGTCGCCGGAACTGCAAATAAATTATACAAATATATACAAACATATATCTTGTTATTAATTATTCAAAAACTCACCTGAATAGAAAAGTTAAAATTCGTCCATCAATTTTAGCCGAACTCTGAAGATTAGAAAGCATCGACTGCGTCAGTAGATTCACTAACTTTGTACAAGACCGGCGCCTGCTTGGGTTAATTGGAAGTAAAAGAATCTAGCGAGGTAGCTTGGACAGTTTCTCTATGCGCCAAAGAGAATAGAATCACCAGGATGTGTGTTAAAGTTAGAAATCTGTGTCATCAAGATACATCGAAGTTGTCAAACTCAACCCACGAAAGATACATCCATATGAACAAGATACTATGAACGTACATATGAAAAGAATTCAATGTACACTGAGACTAGTGTTGCAAATTGTCATAAAGGAAAAGTCAATAGATTTTATATGACCACTACTATATTTTCCAATAGTTTCTGAATATTTTCAAAGAGCTGCCGATAGTTCAAGTCGCAACCATGCTTAGAAAATGGACGTATCCTTTACTGTTCTACTGTGACAATTTGAAACACACTTTACCAGTGTACATAAATTTAGGCGAAAAGAAACAAAAATAATTTTCTAGACTACACACCAACAATAAACTAATAAAGAAAACAGAAAAAATATCGCTACTTGTCTGACAATATGAAATCATTTCAGTGAAATGGCAAAAAACGGTATCTGAATCTTGAAGGTAAACCAAATATACATACATAGTTCATTAATGACCATTGTAGTACCACATCATTTAGATAATACGTACAGTATTCTTTACAATTTTGACATGCTAAATATGACGATTACTTTAAAGATTCAAAATACCTATGTAGATGTATGTAGATGATAACTTATATGTAATATACACACTAGCTAAAATTATTCACCTTACATAAAGCACTATCGACATATTATATTTTAAAATGGAGTGATCTAATATCATATTACATCAAGATTTTAATAATAGAATAAAATCTTTGCATCATGATTCAATGTTGTGTATAAACTGACCTGCGTAAACAATTATTGCCATATCTAGTTATATTAAAAATATTTATTCACCACCAAAACTTGTCAAATCTGTTTATCATGACTTTAAAAAAACAAGAGAATATGGAACGCTAAACCGATTTACTCGGATAGCTACAAAACTTGACTCCTCCATCTCAGGTCACAATATATATTTAGACTATTTAAAAAGTCACACACACATACATATTTGTGGCTAGTCACTGCAAATTTCTATGCTGCATACAAATGGGTCATTCATTCTTATATTCAGCATCAGAAAATAGCAACCATTTCAACATACAATTTAGACTGGACAAAGTTAAACTTTAGTGTATCTCATATAAAAATATTATGTAATAAATATTTACGATAGCTCATAAGACTAGAAATGATTTGCCTCCAAGCAACTCATAATATTCCATTCTACTGAACTTCGATGAAGGAGCGTCCAAAACAGTAAAAAAACATATCATACATGGCAATCAATAGTTTTCTTCCAACCACTATCAAATTAAAAAAACATAAATAAAAATGATGATTGTTTTCAGTTGGGTCTGAGTCAGATCCTCAAGCATATACGAGTAGTTTAGCGTCAAATGATACACAAAATATGCCTATAGAACAATGGGAACACGACGAATAGATTATGCAGATCATAAATGCTATGGAAACCACCAATATAGTTAATTAATTACAAGAAAAATAAGTCGTTAACTTCTTTCTGTGACATGTAAGTCAGGGAATAGACGAACTTTAAAGGTCAGAAAGAACAATAAAATAACAAATAATTGTAATAGAAAGTGCTATTAACAAACTAGAAGCGCTCTTCGTCTCTTCAGGAACGTAGTCAGTAAGAAATGTATTTATTGGATTGATCATGATGAAATTTTCAAAGCAAAGATAGTGTGAAATTTTCATCATGGTCACTCCCATCTCAAATGTGTTTATATAAAGCAATCTAATCTACTAGACTTTAAAAATCAAAGAAAATAAACATGACAGTCAAATAGAGAGCAATCATAACCCTTGGAGAAGAATACGATAAAGCAATCGATTAATTGTTTTTCAGACGCCCTCTAACAAGATAAAAGAACAATAAAACATTTAATCCAAAATGCTATTAGAAAATATACACCGAGAATGAAAGGAACCTTAAAATATATAAACAAATCAAGTCCCTAATCCAATGGACTCCAAGAATATGAAGAGATCTGCTTTCATGCTCATGTGATGTCTGTAGTCGACTATTCAGCGATACGGAGGGACAGGGCATTGATTTCGAAGTGGAGCGCAAGTGATCAGGAAGCGTCACCGGATGCAGCAAATCCAACCTCAGCGATCGACCTGATGACGAATGGAGCTAACTTCCAACTCCTAAGAAATGAGCACACAGAGCTTAATGGGGATAAAGCATCCCAAGCAGACAAACATCAAGACAGCCTAAAGCTAAGAAAGTAGACAGGGAACAACAGCAAAGAAAAAGATCACTTGAAACTATCTTTAGAAGATCCCTTCTAAAGTCCACTGTGAACAATCACAAAATATTCCAACATAACAAATAGAATTATGTCTTGATGTTCAATATCATCAACATTTAGAGCTGCTCATAGGCTGTGTTGGATAGTGGAATTGCAAAATTAACTAAATGTATCATCTATTTTGTGCTAACTGACCTCTATACGATATATACATACTAAGTAATATAATCCAAATAAATAAGCAGGAAATAATCTTTCATTTTTACAAAAGCTCATAATTTAATCGATCGACCCATTATAAAACTCAACAACAGGATGTGATACAAGCATCGATTTCTATAGCCTATCCGAAAGATATCTGATCACTGCGAATGCTGCCACCGCCCCCACTGCCACCTTTGCTGCAGCTGAGGCGTAGGTCCATAGTTCGTCCTCGGGAGAGCGCGATTTCTCGAATTCTACCAAACCATTCTAAAAATAGAAGTAGAGTGTATAAGAATGTCGATTAAAATGAGAAACATTATCAATTAATGAAGCGATTTTTTATTCATTTTCTTACAACCATTTCTTTTTTTATGAAAACTTGATTATTTTCGACCAGTAGGACGGCCAGCATAATTAATACCATGTATGTTTTATCACTTCATTTGATCGGTCCTTTAGCTTGTTTATTTAACTATAATCAGCTCCACCACCCAAGTTGCAATGTGAGAAAAATATTGTAGAAGCTCACCACATATACGAAACCTAGCTGTTCTTGGCTATCCTGAAGTCAGAACGATACTTCGAACTTAACCTAGATCGATGCGTGTAACGAAAAGCATTTACATACATCGAACTAAGAAAAAAGTAAATTGATTATTACCTAATAGGACGATGGAATCTCTATAGCTAGCAAAATACGTCGTTGGGAGGATATACATATCTGTACATACATAATTGACACAAATCAACTCTTAAATCGGAATCACAAGACCATACACCACACTTTAGAAAGTAAAGTGCAAAGATTTCTATGCGCAGCAGCTACTATAATGTAATCATGATATCTGTGCAGAAGATTACTCTGCTAGATTAACAACAAAATAACGTAAATAAAACCGGGGAAAATGTCAACCACAATATTAGTTATGCAGAAACCAGGCACAAACAAGTCAATAAGAGTTTTAAAAAACACCGAAAGAAGATAATGGATTTGGATGGGAAGTTATTCTGGGTTCATTATCTAATTTAATAAAAGCATTCTTTATTCAGAAGTCGTGTGCAAACATTTTAACTTTTAACTTTATTCATTATATTATTTCTAACTTATTATCAAATTATGTCCACAGAAGTTCAATGAAACCAGAGAAAAATACATCCGTGGGAAATTTTTTAAATAATAATACAAATGGTAAAAGTAGACGACATTCTGCGTTGGATTTAGCCAAACCATTAGCCAATTATAATCTACAGAGATAAATCAATTACTTTTGAAGTTGCTACATGTAATTGTACTTTAGTTAAATTTGTTGAACATTTAAATCAAAGCACAATGCATTTGCTAAATATAATAATGCATTTGCAGGTGTGGGTGTATCGATTATAATCACCATCAGGATCAAAAATGTTACAGACAACATAATAATATATATAAAGTTGTGCATTCAAATACCCACACAAAGAGCTCCAAAAGTAATTGTAAGATAGCTAGTTAGTATAGGCATAGATACCAGTAAATGTCAATGAATTCAAATCAGAGACATCTGAAGAAAAGACCTACATATTATTATAATAATCCAACTGGCATAGTATATGCAAATAAGAATGGTTGTACTTGTAACTTCAAATTGTAGGTGGTATATTGTAAAAGAAATCTATTATGTACGCCATATTTGTACTATGTGTAGAATGTAGTAGAATACATTTTAATAAAATTATAATTAGTACGGAAATTTGAACAGATGTTGGATGAATTGACAGCTGACTGTAATCGGTGTTTTTCAGCTCCAAAAAAGGAAAAATACAGAAACTACTAACTTTAAAAAAATTAAAATCGTTCATTGTCATAGACCAGTTGTTATATTGCAAATACTTATTCCATCTACTACTACTTTGAGACATCATACAGAGACTCTTTAAAAAAATATTAGTTTTATTAATTTATTAATAGGAATTTCGTAATGCATTCGTACAATGTGTTGTACGTATGCAAGTAGGTACAACATTTTTGAACATTTATTATAATGTTTAAAATGAGAAACATGACTTTCGATACAACAATTGCTAAGTTCTTTTACAACTATCATTTTTACTTTTGTTTCTGAACATGAACGCGCAAAAAAGGGAGTTTGTTCAAAAATTTTAAACCAGATTTTTGTTATAAAACTAATTTTACAAACGTGAAACAGTAGATGACCCAAAGAAATAGATACAGTGGCAAACCTTTCTATGGGGTGACTAAACATGTCTCTGCTCCAAATTAGGTTCCAAGAATCGTAATTAGTTGGTTGGGATTGGCAACAACTGCTGATGGATAGAAAATGGATACAATTTCAGGATGAGACCATTCTCGTGCACCCTGTTCTACTAAAATGACTATATGATGTGTACAACAATGTTCGGAAGACGATCGAATCAGCTCCATGCTCCAACTGACCCAAGGAATTTCGTGGGTCAATATAGATAGTAGGCGTTAAGTATTTTACGCTTTCAGTGATAAAAGTAAATGTTTAGTTAATTAGTTAATATCCTTCGGTATTAACATTTCTTCAAGGTCTACTACACCATTAGCAACAACTGGTTCAGCTAAATTTATGAGGTGGACTCTCATGGTAGAAGTTTTTATCTATCACAGATTGCAATTCAAATAGAACAACCTATTCACTGGGTAGGTCACCATTAACGTCAACAAACGTTTTGCAGTAAATTTTATCAGTGGAAAGATTTGAAAAACCGCCTTAATAAATGTCAAAATGTATAGCTTATTTAATTTGATTAGATACATTGTAATGTTCACATATATAGGTACGCAATATAGAAAAACGACATACACACAGTTTTTTAAACTAGAGATAAACTAGTAATGTCTTTGAAATTATAGTACGCTTTGATCAATTTTAGATTAGGAATACCTACACTACTGCTTCATATAGCTACATGTAAATAATATCTATTTAGCAAAAATTCATTTTACTTTTTTGAATTTAAATTATAAGGATAAATCAAAATATGAATAAACTACTCTTCTTATTACAAAGAGAAATTAATCAAACAGAATGAAAACTTTAAATCAAGACAAGAATTTGCATTTACCTAACCTTTTAAGTGATCAAATCGATGTAGGTATAGGCATTTACCTGCAAAAAAAACTAAACTCGTTCACAATTTCATAGTTTCATTCATTGCCACCTTTGCTTTCAAATTCCCTATTCTTCCCTACCTACTCTTAAAAATAAATCAATATTGTGCTTTTATTTCGCCTGGATAAAATTGTCCCATCTATAGGAAAGTGGGGAATTAATAATTGCAGACAAGTAAAAACATTATAAATGGCAATGTTCTGTCAAGTTCAAAGCAGAGAGGAATGAACAGACAGACAATCCAAATATTAATCCTCAATGCAACATTCTTGGCATCTATCCAAGCCATTTATTGAATGACTGACTATAGAACCTAAACAAGATTATTTATTTAGCTAGACTGCCAACGGAACTATATTTACATTCAATTCTGAAAGGCAAGAGAGAAAGAAGTAGACTGTTTGACTGTAGTTAAGTGCCCGCGTCTGTACTTAATACTATCTACCAGTATATTCCAAAACGAGTTTATCTTGGAAGTGCTTTATTTTACATAGATGTATAAAGATTGAATATGAAAACCTCAACTTTTACTATTGTATATTACGTAACATTATTTGGTAAACAAAAAATTAGTCATTATTTTCCTAAGCTTTGCACACTCAATATAAATAGTAAACTAAAAACGAAATCACAAAAAAGGCAAAGGTTTAAAAAGCAATGAAAAATGTAATATTAGTTCATTTTGTAAAATTTGTACATAATATTTATGGACAAAAGTATACAGAATGAACTAATAGTGGGTCAAATTCTTATTCCATGTATTTTAAAAATCTCCAGTTTTAAAAAAGAAATTTATATAACCTTATTTAAAACTACATTTTTGTAATATATGGAATAAGAATTTGAAGTAAATGAAGCTACCCCCCCCCCCCTCCCTATAAAGCGTCTTCATACGACCGATCAGCAACTGGGGAAACCGTCAGGGGGATGTCCTTGATAATTTCTTTCAAATTACATACGAGCCACGCTAATAACTAAGACATCAAACTTGTTAATAGTACATAACAGTGAAATCACACAACTAACTGATAAGAGTAATTAATTAATTCTTTCATCATCTGTTCTATCTCAAACTAAGTACCTATGCAGTGACCCCTAACATAGAGATGAGAAAGTATTAACCAGATACTAATAAAGGAAGAACTGATTACTTCTTACTTTATTTACGGTATCTAAGCAAATATAATTGGATATCTAAGAGGTTGGTAAGATTGACTTCTAACTGCTATAGTAAAAAGACAATATCTGTTACACAAATAGAAGCTCTATGGTGACTGTTTTCATTGGCATCAGTAAGCGATGGCTACGTGCACAGGCACACATCTACAACACGTTTGTGTACAATAAAATTACAAATATCAGCGGACACTAATTATTGGAAGTAATTTCTATTATACAACACAACCAACTTTCCATACACAACATGGTGCTATTTGGTGTGAGTATCCACCTATAGGAAATAACTATAACCTAATAGGTAGGTAGGCATACACAGAGATCAGCATCAGGGACCACTTTGAAAATGAGTTAAAGAAAATAAAGGAAAACTAAAATAAATTCAGTAGGAAAAATTGTGCATCATTATCATCCTACCATATGGGAAGAAATAGTATTTATTTAAGAAATATAACCATGAATGTGATTTACCCAGCCGCCATTCCGCCTCATCCAGGACCAAAGTGTGGCATTGAAGTAATGGATCGTCCATTCAACATAGTTGACAGCGTTACAATTAACAGTGTGGAAGGGAGGAATGTTATTCTGATTAAAGGAACCATTGCTCTGTAAAAGATCAAAACATTAAAGCCATAAGTTAGTATAAGATATGTGTATTTAAAAAATCTTTTAACCTACCAGCATACTTATGACTGGCAAAGTATAATGAATACACTAAACAGGTATGTAACAATTATTAAGATTAATTAAACCGATAATTTCTGTACTTTTTCAATATCTATGACCAATAAGCAATTTGGATAATGAAAACTCATTCGCTGATAACCTAAATTATTACGCCGCTCAATACACTTCTATTTTAAATGTATATATTCATGGTTTCAGAGTTGGATAGATACGCATCGATTTCAATAATAAATCTCCATTGCCTACAGTTAAGAAGAAACATCTGCAATCAATTCGCTACTAACTTGGGTGGATCCATTACTTTGCGCCGAAGTACTACTACTCTGTTGCGTCACAAAAGACAATGTATGACTGGTGGTTAGCAGGCTACTGCCGACACAGCTCAATGTTCCCGCAAAAACCAACATGGCGATAATGCGTCCCCAGTTCATGTCCAGTAGGGAGGCTTCTCGCAGGACGACCTCGTAGTTCTCCTGAGTCACATCATCACCCAGATTTAGGGCGTCACGTGTCATAACACCCATAGCTTCAGAATATCTAAAACAATTACCAAAAAAATTGGAAAGGTACTGCTGTAACCAAAATTGCTTTGGTTTAACATTGAAAGTCTATATAAATTATTGATTTTTTTGCTCAAATGTCACAAATCGGTTAATAAAATAATAAACAAAAATTTTAAATGAATATGGGACTATTGATTTTTAAATTATCTTTAAGTGGATTAAAGACCAAAAAGGTCAAAGTGTGTTAGCTCAAACAGTAAACTAAATTAAATCATTTTTGGGTGTTAGCTAACACCCAAAAATGATTTTACTTATCTTAGCGTTTGAGCTAACACACTTTGTGACACTATTGGTCTTTAATTTCTATTCATTTTGTAATGAATTTATAAAATTCAATGTTGTTTTGCAAAATTAATAGCACTTGTCAAAGTTTCATGTAGTTATATAAAAAATGCAAAACAATTACTTGCTACTATCATTAGAATATTGGCGTCCCGATCAATAGTTGCTAAAAGAAAAGGATATTAAACGAATAACCAGATCTTTGGTAAGTAAGATTTCATGGGTCAGATAGCCATAAAATCATTTATTGTTCAATTATGTGCATTACTAGGAAGATAAAATTATTGTGAACATTTATATTCGAAAACATAAAATAGAAGACTCTGTCCTACTAAATTGGCTTGGTTAGTTTAAAAACTTGTTAATTTTTTCAGCCATAAGTACCTGATTTCGTGAATTGCCCACATACAAAATATATGAACTTCCAACCTAAAATGATTATTTGGGGCTGATCTATGACGTCAAAGAACCGCAAAAATTGATAATTCAAAATCACAGTTGATCGACTGTGTACCTATTCTTAAAGCAACTTTGATCAAAATTGGTAGACATGATCATAGCGTCACTGTTCAGAATATGAAGTGAATATTTTGATATAAAAGCTACACAAAAATAGCCTACTTGCTTTTGAATTGATCGAAAGTTCAGTATAAAAATTAAAAATTGGTCATCAGCAGCATCCAAAATGGTCTCACCTGTCTTCCAGAGTATCTGCTAATCGACGAACAGGGAGTGTAAAAGTTTCAGGTTCAGGACCACCAAGTTGACGAAGTTGTGCTCGACACTCAGCAATTATTCTATCCAGCTCCCTAAGTGCTGCCCTGGCTACTGGAGGCCAATGGTAACCGTAGCCGCCATTACTAGGTGATGGTAATGTAGGAATGCTACCATCAACTTGATCTCCAACCTGAAAACAATATTCATCAATAAATATGTAATAGTAGAGTTTAGATTGAACTATAGTTAAAGCTCAGTAGCTTTTGTATCATTATTTCTATAGAAAATTGAGTGAGAATTTATAACAGATCTGATATTATGACAAAAACTCATTAGTAGAATAACTGAAAATAAATAAAGCTCCAATGTTTAAATTAAATAAAAAACTACTTTAGGTAAAATACTCAGTATGTTACCTCTGCAACTGCTACAACACCATCATTTGATGACTGTATTTCCATGCCGCCATTGGGCACCCCAAGATAAGACTGTGGAGAAGGAATGTCATGGGGATCCATGTTAAGCACCATTGTGATCTTGTAACGAACTATATCAGCCACTATAAGTCGAGTCAGAACTCTGTCTGTTTGGTTTGGTCCATCGGAACTCTGATTATGATTGGACATGAGAGTCAAATCGATTGATCAATTGGTTCTAAATTTACAAAGTAGACATAGATTCACTATGAAAGAAGATGTAAAAGCATAGGAAGCATTTTGGAACAACATAACTAGAAAATATTTCAGGACTATATGGTATAGTAAAAATATTTTTACACTTTCTAATACAAAATGACAGATACCTGTAGAGTGAAGTATCAAACATAGAAATATCTGACTCTAAAAGTGTCAGATATTAATAATAGTTCAGACAGTTCTATCAGGTTAAGTTATATCAAGGATGTTATTAGTTTATTAAAATCATATGAT
>JAUYWI010060679.1:0-15955 GCA_034780595.1 Parotoplana pacifica | reverse complement strand
GTATACTGATGTGTACACTCTGATAGTTATAATTATTCAATAATATTAGGGTTTCCATTTTTTTGGTCTAGTGTATAATAAACAGCCAATAATAAGTTATTATAAAAGTAACATTATTCAATAAATGCAATTCATATTGAAAACTGATTTAAATTTTTAAAAATGACCAAACTAATGCCAATGGTCATAAATAAGCAAAAATAAAACCTTGAATTATATTATTAAGGGTCTAACTGCAGATTGCAAAAATATAGTACTTAATTTTGGTTAATCATAAAATAAATAAAAGGGTTCATTTTTCTTATATTAATTAACAATATATGAAAAGTTTTATAACTAAGTCCTTGGTTGTTATAATATGAGGGGCATTTCTTAAGTTCATGCACATCCTCCATACTCACTGGATTTAGTGCCAAGTGACTACCATCTCTTTGCCAATTTAAAGAAGCCTCTTCATGGCAAACACTTTGTGAACATTGATGAAATTAAAATCGCTGTCCATCAGTGGTTTTTAGAGACACCAAAAGAATTCTTTGAAACTGGGATCCAAAATCTTACCAAATGATGGGAAAAGTGTGTTGCCATTGGTGGTGATTATATTGAAAAGTCTGGTCATGATCATGGCACTGAATCAAATTCAGATGGCTCAGACTCTGATATTGAGTAAAGTGTATGTGTTGTATCCATTACAATGTTTGTACTGCTTGTTTTATTTGCATAAACTTTGGAAACACCCCTCATATATCTACTTGGTCAAGTTTAATTAATTTTCTTCTAATTGTTGTTTATCTAAACTGATAATTATGCTCAAAAATATATTAAATTCAAGGTTGTACATGAAATTCTATACTAAGGTTAATTATTCAAACTGAATGAATAATCATCCATTAAAAATATAACAAGGTTTTGCTTGATATTCTATAACCAAGGTTGTTTATCCCTACTATAATTGTCCTCAGATGCTTTATCCAAATTGATAATTTTCCACAGACAAGAAATAATGATATTCATTATTTTTTATGAAATAGCTAGCTACCTTTGATAGTATTAGCAGTTTGAAACTTCGGTAGTTTATAATCAAGATTCTCTCAATCAATTTATTTTATTAAAAATAAACCATCGAAAAAATTACCTTTTAAATTGTATATATGTTTCAAATTGAAAATTAATTTTGAATAAAGATTGTTTATATTCTGAAATAAATAATCACTATTTATTTTCTTTCTAAACATTTTTTGTCTAGTAAAACAAGGATCGAAACTGACGTACAAATTGTCGCGTTAGACATAGCTATATATCTATGAGTATCGCCTTTACAAGGACACTAATTCAGAACTAAAATAAATAAAAGAGTTTATATATTAAATTTAAATTTAAATTAAACAGAACACAATGACAACAAAAAAGAAAATAATACACAAAACAGTTTAATATCTAAAAAAACATTTTATTAGTAGGTTAAAATGACGCAAATTTTGTTCTGATGTTGGAGAGCCGATAAAAGGGCCTTTGCATAAACAACTATATGAAGCTAGCGCTAAAAGTCCATACTTTTTTAAATATAATAATTTTAAGTTTCTATATAAACGTTAGCATTAACTAACGTTAACTTTTTTTATCTATAAAAACAATTAAATTGATTATACATATATGTTGTATATCAATTATATAAAACAATTAAATATATTTTTAAAATTTCTGAACAAATAAATTTAGCAAGTCACACTTGACTAGATAGGTAGCTGAACAGTATTAATTGTAGTTCATAGGATGAATTACATATAGTCAGTAAAAATGAAAATGGACCCTATTTTAACCCTTACAAACTGGAGTACAAGAAGATTTTGTTTTATTTAGCTTGAATATCGCGAGTAATTTCTGAAAACAATTCACAGAGTACCACAAAGTATTTTGGCAACCCCAATTTTGGGTTCTCATATTAACTAACTTAAAGTCAAGTTCAGATAGATCAAGCGTTAAATAAATGCCTAATTGAACATAATTTCATGGTTTTATCAGCTCCAACTACAGTTGGCGAGAGATGTGATAAATATGGCCCTCCATGATCGTTGATTAAACAAGTTTGGAAACATTCTCCTGGAATAGACATAACGAATGACACGATTTTTGTTTTACCTGCACCAGGCGTCAACAAAGTGCGAATATCTATTTTATTCATCAAACCCGTGATCAGTAAAAATTTAAGCCAAATTATCTTTTCAAAACGTTTAGAAGTTTATTGACAATACCGAATTATAGCGTGATAGACTGTCACTATATTGCAGAGATTTACCTATGACAACAAAATATTCAAGAAATGCATTTTTTGACAGCTGTCATTTAAAGGCTATTCGATATTTTGATATGATTATTTTTATGGTGTAGCGCGCGCCTTCGACACTTAAGAGGTATGCCAACTTTCGGCTGCATAACTATTACTGAAGCTTAGATATAAATGGGGGTGGGTCAAAAACCGCGTTTTTATTCTTCTTCTTCTTAATATTCAGACCCAATAACTATCCCTATACTTTAATCGATTTTTTGAAATTTTGTAGAAATTTGAAATGTACCAGAAAAAATATATTTAACCCAAGAAACGGTTGCTAGGGTCCTCAATTTTGCATAGCCACCACCGATTTATAATTTCAATTTCATATTGTAATGCTATTCCAAATTTGGTGCAGATAACTCTCAAGATATATGAAATTGAATGTAAACAGTACACATATGGTAATATAAAGCTAGAATTTAAAAAATGTAGCCAGTCCTGTTAAGCATTTTTATTTTATAAATCTAATCAGGATTTTAATGCGAAACAACCAGCATAAATAATTTCTTCTATGATGTGTTTTAGTCTGTGGACATTATTCTATATACTTCTAAATTAAAATCTCTAATATTTACCTCCACTTTTCTAATTCAATTCAATTTATATTAAATTTCACTGAAATTAATTAGGAAGCAATTTTTTTAACAACATTATGCAAGAGTGTACCAGCAATTAATAGAAAATTATTGGCATCTACAGGGTGACTGTCTATTCTATTATTTTCCCAAACCAATTATGAACGCGATATCTGAGAATATACTTATTGGAATGTATCAGCAGTCAAGGTAATGAATTAACAGGTTCCCAATTGATGTCACACCCTCCATACAGTCCAGATTTCTTCATCTCCCCGCGTGTGAAGCAATCATTCAGGGGTATTCGCTTCGACAACCCACAAGAAGCTGTATTTGCTTTTCAGCATGGACTCGACCATTTTTCGGACGAAGATTGGACATATTGCTTCAAAAAGTGGTTTGAACGGATGCAGAAATGCATTGACTGTGATGGAAAATATGTTGAGAAGTTATAAATATATTAAATAACTGTAATTTTATGTGTAAACTATTAAAAATAGGTTAATAACTGTAATTTTATGTGTAAACTATTAAAAATATATTAATAACTGTAATTTTATGTGTAAACTATAAAACAATCTCTTTAACTAGTCAATAAACTCATTTTGGACACCCTTTTATCTTATTATGACTTCAATTTTTAAAATCTGAAATCTGAAGCTATCCATAGAGATATTGATTTGAAATTTTCAGTAATATCTTAGATTGTAGTTTAAAATAATGTATTGATTCTATGGATGGCATTTTGTTTTGATATCAAGTTCGCGAACTTATTAAACCTTCCTCGTATGTAATTAAAAAAATTGGCGTGGTGCTGCGGTTAAAAGGTATATTTTTGCTAAATTAATTCTATTTGTTTTATTAAAGTAATGAATTTTATAAGTATATTACTTGCTAGTAGTATTGTATTTAATCATAATTTTAATAAAAAAGAACACAAGACATTTTTAGGAAAACATCTTTCCAGTATAAACGTGGGACTATGCTGTCACAGTTCCGCTGACACTGCTGAACACATCATCTTCTGCTGTCCCGCTCTTGACCACCTCAGACAGAGCACTCTTGGTGTCATGCCACAAATCCAGATTCTAAACTCCCACCCGATTGAGGTGGTGAAGTTTTTGTGCGCGTCTGGCATTCTAGCCCAGAGCAACATGGATCGGTATCGATCCGCAGCCCGCTAACCCGAAGAAGAAGAAGCGAACCCAGGGATTTCTGGTGTTCACGTGCAAATTAAGACAAATCATGTTTTATAGTACTCATATTATGTATACAATAGGACATTCAAACCTTGGGCCCCCGGAATAAATGAAAGCTATGGTTAGGAATACACCAGACTCGTGTATTTATAGCTCGTGCGGTGAAATATTTGGAAGAAGTGAAGTTGCATATCCATTTTGAAATTTTGCCACCTACCAAAGCAAACGCTAGAGCGAACATTTTAGTGTAATTTTTGGCTTCTTTGCTACAACCCAGGATTCTGTTTTAAATTGATTGTGAAAGATGTTAATTAGTTTGACCGTCTATTAAAAACTCTTGGAATCTTGACACTGGAGATCTAAATTAGGTACATTTACAAGAATTAGATGTAGAAAAACGTAATTTCAGGAGAAAAATAAACAAGAAGACGGTTGTTGTTTAATCATAATAAAGTGACTAGTTTCGTAAATTCTATTTACATCGTCAGACTTAAATTTGGTACGTTTACATTAGTTATGTGAAAATAAAACAACAATAATAAAAATTAATAAATTACAATAATAAGTTAGACAAAAAAGAGTAATAGAAAGTTAGCTAAACACCTTCAAACAATAACTAGTTCCACAGTTCACCAATGATCTATTCAATGAGGGATAAATTGAATTTACGAAACTAGTCGCTTTTTTATGATTAAACATGGCTCTATAACAACCTTCTTCTTGTTTATTTTTCTCCTGAAATTACGTTTTTCTAAATTTACTTCTCTTTTTTTATTTTATAACTCTGTATTTAGATTGGAAAAAAGTAAAATTAACTTTAATAAAAATATATAAATAATTCATTAAATTATTTCATATTTGGCGTGTCTATTCTTTATCTGATATGTCACTAGTGTGCCAATTAAAATATCCATAGCTTTATACAAAGTCAAAAATTTAGGTCAACTGATTTAGGGACTGAACCAGCCAAATGTTTTAAAAATTCAATTTTGCAGCAGGAAATCATTCCAAAACTACCATACATGACCTAGAATTTAATAGTAAGCTATTTTAAATTAAATAAAGCCATTCACGTTAAAAAGAAATCAATTTTTATGGACCTGCCACAATGTGTTGGGCTTCATAGACTAACAATCATAAAAGTGAGGTATTTAAGTTTCTTAGCTTCCTAAGGAGCAAGATAGAATTTTCGTCATAGGCCCCTAGCCTAGCCCCCTTGATTAAAAAAAAATCATCGAAGAATCTTTCCAAGGACCTGTGTACCAATTTTCAGCCCATGGAATGTATGAAATTCTAGAATGGTCTAGACCCCCGCCCGGGGACGACCATACTAGTTTTTAGTAAGGACGAGGAACGATTAAAAGTCTTACAAGAAATTTTAAAGTGCTAATAGATTTCAAAACAGAAATTAAATTCAAATAAAAAAAGAAATTCTTAAGAGAAATACTATTGCTACCATATGTTTATTGTAAGAAGTAGGGCATTGTGCTCACAATATAGTAACCGATGGTCAAGACATGCTAAAAGTTCAAATTTGTCATGATGCACTGACTAATATGAACAGCAAAATAAACACAGGCCGAATTTCTCAGAAATTGATAAAGTTTGTTACTGACTAGGACTTATGAAGATTCCAGATCGAGGTAAAATGTTTAACAAATTAAAATATGCACGAACATATTCTATCTACCAGTGGCCATTATTGAGGTTTAACCAAATTCATCATTCTTGTTAAAACTAACCTTAATTTGGAGATGATAAATGGTTGAGTAGCATGATAGGAGAGGTTAGATATCGGTTGAATTGGGCCATCACCAATAGACTTATTATATTGTTGTAAAGAAGAGAGTTGTGGAGATGTACTTATTCCGACAGAGTAATACTAAAATATAACAAAGAATATAAATATTTAATTTAATAAACATTTTTGTTCTTATAAGTCCTCTTAGTCACCTTTAAAAAATTTAACCTCAAATTGCTAAAAAATGCCACAACTCAAGGCCCAGTTTCAAAATAAAAATCATCCTCATTTGATATGGGGCAGGTGTCAGATTTCAGTACAATACATAGTCCATTGGTATTATGCAAGTTTAGGGAGGGGGTGGTACCAACCCTCTCAGTCTACTAAATACGTCGAAAGAAATATGAAATTTTATGGGGCATGTGTTAGATATTAATTTCATTGTAGGTATGTAAACATTATAAATTTGTCCATCTATATGTTTTTTGATAACAAATACGCGTATACTTACAGTAGTGTTCGTTTTTTTCTTCATGTCACAAATCATTTCCACAAATTCTGGAAGAATATGAACCTCCTTCTCAATTTTAGATATTTCCGACTCTACCTTATTCATTCGGTTTAGTATACGTTCCAATTGACCAGATATTTTGTTAATTAAATTTAAGAAATCGATTGAATGTTCATTAGCGTCACTAGGCTAAATAGAAAATACATAAATATAAATTATTTGAGGTATTGTACTATTAAAAATGTATTTTGGCATCCTAAATCTGATTTATATTGGTTCTTTTATTATTCTATGGATTTTCAATGAATATCGTTTTGCAATTTATTTTTTCTGCTAACATTCTATTGAAAATTGCAACTTTTCGTTATATTCTTGATAACATCATCAGCCACAATAACATGATATACAAGTTTAATTATACATGATGTACATAAAGATTATAAATAATTACGTAATATTTCTAATACTTCTATTAGTGATCAAATCAGGACATACACAGAGAAAGCCCAAAAAATAACTTTTGAACAAGTGATCTAAGACAGAAAGCGGACTGTGGTTAACGAACTATTGGCTGTATTGAACTGAGAGAGAAAGTGAGAAAAGTTACACAAATAATTTAGATAGCCCTAATTGAATTAGTCTGTTTAATTTAACAGCAATCAAACTTAGTTTACACCACTTCTTAAGGAAGAAATCATTCTTTATTAAAATCATGGTCTACAAAGTACAGGTCAACAGCCGTCGTTGATGTATGTAGATGTCGTTCTATATAGCCAACATAGATACTACAAAGAAATTTGTACTGAACGCATTGATTGTTTGTAAACAATATCGGGCTTGTGTTCTTTGATTTAAGAATATAGTCCCAACCTTTGTATAAAGAGAAAAGCAACTGATTTGATATTTTTTAAAGAAATGAGAGTTGTTTTTTGAGACGATGATGGAAGACGATTAATTATTGAAAGGATAATACTGATAACATCTTGTTTAGTTTCTGGCGTTTTACAGCGCTTCCAAAATATCTGGAAATGAAACTGATGTTGTTGATAAACTGCTGGGGCATAGTGATGAAAATTTCATTTGCTTGAAGCATGAGATCATTCAAAATACTGCCTTGTGGCAGCCGCTTTATGAAGTGTGGCATTGTCCTGATTGATAGTAAAGTTGTGTGCTTGGAAGAAGGGTTGGACGTGTTGATCGAGTATTTGACAACATTCCCTGAGAAAGTTACACATACCATGATTTGGCTTCACCGCCTTAAACTAAAAGGTTGTACAACTTGGACATGTATTGCACCTTGAACTTGAGGACTTCGGTAATAGTGCCTTTGACCAGCACTAACACCGAGCTTTCTCTTTACTTTCGTTTAGAACGTAATAACAACCTTTTTAGTGTTACCACAATCTGACTGATACGTAGAATAAAATCTTTACTACAGCAAACATTCAAAATAAGAAATAAAAATAACATCACAGTAATGAATGTAATCCAACCAAAAAAACAACATCAAAACTATGTAATTATGTGTATCTAGTTCTAAACCCACATTTTGATAGTAGTGGGTACATATTTAGTCTTTTTTTAAAAAGAAGATATTTTAACAGTGTTATGGTTTCTCTTTTCCACCCTTGTAGAATACACACGAAAAGTAGAATAAACATTATAAAATTATAAACATGATCCAAAAAATTGTAATAATATTATTAACATTAATTTTATTTAGGATTTTTGATTATGAAAGAATCCAAGGCATCTGAAGAAAAAAACAGATATAATCTGCTGCATTGAAGATATTTTGAGGACTTGTTTTTAAAAAGTTATACAGAAATTTTGATGGTTGGTGTTTCAAAAGGTTGAATTTTGTTAGCAATAAACCTAATAATAAATAAACATAAAAATCTATAGAAGTTATTATTATTAAATACGCGCAGAATGTTATTCAAACAAAAAAAGCAACAACAAAACACGTAAATGCGCGGGTCTGCGCAGTGTTTGGAAGCGATGCGTTGTGTCGTTATTTCAGTCATAAACTTGCAAATTTAGGTTTATGAAATGTTTTTTTTTAGATATTCAAACTATTTTGAGAAATTGTCGACTTTTCTCTAGGAATAAATTTGTCTCAAATAATCCACCTTACCGTTTTAGAACTCAAGCATGCAGACTGTTGATCGTTTCTTAGTTGTTCCCCAATAGTATTGCGTAGACTACCTCTACTCAAATTTCCGCGAGATCTATGTGAAATATTATTTTTAGGAGGAAGTATGGAAGCACGTCGTTTAAAATCGCTATCACTTGAATACCCAGAATTTAGCTTAAGAGAACTGAAAGAAGTGGAAGGCCTTCGGGTATTAAATAAGCTTGTAGGTTGATTTCTGGTATCAACATTATTCCAACTTGTCACTGAGGATGAACTTTTTTGTTTGATCCCCATATGGGAAAATGAACAACTACGAAATCTTGAAATTGTAGGTGTTTGTGTTTTAGATACATTAGAAATATCACCATACTCTAGAAAAAAATACACACATGCTAAATTAAATTTTAGATACTTAATTTTTATCCAAATTCACCAAGCACCAGGAAATATTATTTACTACAAATTTTCAAAGATTATACTATTATTTTCTAATTCATCACAATATGTTGCGATTAAATTTCAATATTCTAAGATTCTAATATGCTGTATTTATTACTCTGGTGTTCCGAATAGCCATACCTGCACGGCTATTTAAAATAAAATTTCAGACCTGTATAGGTCTTATCTATAGAGTCTGTACGATTCAGTTGATCCCGCCGCTAAAGTTTATTTTTTAGACAACTATCTATGGTTCAAGAGATTAATATAATCATTGATTAGAAAAATTTATTCTATGGTTCAAAGACAGCATTATAATAAATGAGTAATTTTATTAATTATATATTCATTACAAAATCATGAATTACAATAATTATAGCTACAAACAAATTGCTCACGTTGTAGCTTTTGATATAGTTCACGTAAACTGTGAAGAAGCAAAACGACTTTTGAACATAAATATGGTTAAGGTTGCTCCACCTGTACGTACGATATGTGATTGGAGAACTTGATTTATTCGAACACATTCTGTTCTTCCAAGATTTCATATTGGGGACCATAGTCACAGAAGACTTTCAGACGAGAAACAAAGCTGAAATTGTTGGATCTTTTGATGATGACCCAATCACATACCAAAGGAAGGTTGCAATCCAGTGTGAAACCTCACAATAAACTATTCATCGTGTACTGAAGAAAGAGAAAATCAAACCATGGGAGCTAACCGAGGTCCAACAATTAAAGGTCATTGATCCAGAAAAGAGACGTACTTTTTGCAATCTTGTTATTGAACATAACATAGTCACTCCAGATTGGTCTTACACCATTGGTTTTAGTGACAAAGCAACTATCCATTTGAATGAACAAGTCATCCACACAATTGCTTTTATTATGCAAGAGAAAATCCTTATAAAACTCGTGTTAAAGAAATGAAATCACAATTAGTTACAATTTGGGCAATGTACCGTCAATGGAGAAAATATGGGGATCTTTTGGAAACACTTTGTATCCCCTTTTCCGAAGAAAATATAACTATAATTATCAACAGGATGGTACGCCAGCTCAATGGAGCCTAGGCGTGAGCCATTTACTCGACACACATCTCAATACACACAACCTAAACGCAAACTTAAACAGAATATCATAACCAAGCATAAGCACCTATTTCCACCAAAGACATCACTTGACCTAGATGATAATAACTATAAACAAACAGTCAAAATAATTCATACAAACGTAGTTTCAAATACAATTCAACATCTTATCCATAATCCAATCTTTAACACTCCTCCTCCTAGCATTAGTAAACAGGAACAAGACCTCTCGAGACAACACAGAACCATACTTGCACAGCTACTCAGCGACTCTTGTCATTTACTCAATCAATTCCAAAACGAAATCAATCCCATTATAGCTAACATATGTCCATCATGCAAGCAATCACCCCACAACACATTACACATATTTAACTGTCTACAGCATCCTACAGACTTGAATGCCTCTGACCTATGGTTAAATCCATCAGAGGTAATCAAATTTATAACCCACAGTGGGAGGACTACCCTTTTCTACAAAGGTGTAGGGGCTACAACAATAACAACAATAATAATAATCTGGAAACTACTAATGAGCTATTTAAAAAATTAATACTTTAAAAATCAATTTTTATAAACCTACACTGGTATGGTGGACTTCATAGACCAGCAACCAGAAATATGAAACATCCAATTTTAATAAGTACATAGTTCTAATTCTAAATCTCATCTTTGAGAATAATAGAATGTTTGGTTTAGAATGTACGTACAGTCATTTAATTAATATTGGCCAAACTTTCAATTTTTCCACCCTAAAATATTTTTCAAAAAAGTTTTATGGATTGCTTAGCCTTAATGGATCTGCACACTAAATGTGAAGTCAATCAAGCAAACTTAAATTTTTGGGCATGATGACGTCATCGGCACCATTTTTATATCTTTCGAAGTTTCAACCCAATCAATCAATAGCAAGTATGCTTTTTTAGAGGGAAGTACATATTTTTATGTACTGCCTTTGTCAGAAAGAGCTCAAGAGCATAAACTTACCACATAATTCAGGAGTATTGCTTTTTATATTCCGCTCCCTTCGGTTTTTTCGACTAATCTTTTTGGATTTTAGAGACACATTATTCCGTCTACTGGACAGAGAACCAATAAATTGGGCTAAATTAGAGACAATATCTCGAGCCATGGCAACCTTACGTTCTGAAAAACCTGAGCTAAAAAATTGTTTCAGTGTTAGTGTAGGTTTGTAATTAAACTTATCCCGGAGAAGTTTGTATAATAATTCCATTAACTTGTAATCAGGTACATCTGGAAAAATAATACAGTGAAATATATGAATAAAAATGAACTAGCAATATACAATATTTAGAAATTAACTCAAATAGTTTTACTAAGCTAGCCTAGATCTACTTTTACTGCCTTATGTAACATTTTTGTAAATTTTAATTTTACAATATACACTCCAGTGCAAAAAGAATCGCTACCCGTGTCTAATTTTAAGCCAAGTAGATATAATGTTAAATAAATCAATCAATTATGTGGTGATTTCTGTTCATTAGGTAGTTCAATAATTAAAATCATCAAAAATAATGAATCGACACGCTTATGCTAAATTTCAATTGTAGGGTAGAGATTCTTATTGCTCTTGAGTGCATGTACTAGTGTGTATCAAAAAGTTCCCGGATTTTGGATATATCTAAATCAAGTTTAAACCAACTCACAATTGCGCAGGCAATCGTAGTCACTAAAAATATAATCGTCATTACAAATTCATCTATTCAAAAGTTACGTATTCTCTCGTGAAATACAGCTGGTCTCAACCAAGCTCGTACTTCTGAACTAAGAAAACTTCTACAGGACCAAAGAATCGATGTAGCTTGTCTTCAAGAAGCCCGTCATTCCACAGCATTCTCTACTGTACTCGCAAGAGGGCGCTAGACTAACAGGAAAGTAATGGAGGAGGTGTTATGATACTCATTATAGAAGGGCTGAAGTATAGTACTGTTAGCAAACATTCATTGGACAATGATGATACAACCGAATGGCTTGGTATTACTTCCACAGACAAAAGTGCATCACGAACATTCACAACATCAGAACAGGTAAAGCAGATGACAGAAATTCAATCCTTCTAAAATCCCAAGCATAAGAATTCTATTGTCATTGGAGACATCAACTGTGATCACTCTCTTTGGGATGATAATTGCAATGACAATACCATCGAAACCTAAATTGCAGACTAGACAAATTCGGTTGATTGGCTCGCAGTCAACTCTTGAGAGCCCACTTTTCTCCACCAAGGTCAAACGGCTACTGAGCCACAGATGTGGCCATAGGCAGCAATAAAATCCTTAAGGGATCACACTGGAAAGTTTTACATGAGTGGTAGTGATAAATTCCCCATCCTTCTTGAACTAATGAACAAAAACGAAGCGCACAAACCTCAAAAACCCAAGTGGTCATATAAAAAAAGCTAATTGGGTTGTTGTTGTTACAAACCATCATAACTGGAGCCTGTAAGCATATACTTAGTGGTAAGAGAAAAGGAGTCAAAGCCTAGTTGGACTGACGATGTCGATGCTGCAGTTAAAGAAAGACGCAATGCTAGAAATGAAGCCACTAAAGAATATAACAAAATTGGAACCGAACTAGCAACAAAGACAAATCTGTAATCTTGAAAGCCAAACAAGACTGTTGGAAAAACTTTGCCTCTGGTTCTCTGGCAACTCAGACATTAACAAAGTGCATCATGTTTTTAAAGCTATTAACACTGGTACTAATATATAACTCGACAACACACTTATGGTCAAAGGTAAAAATTTGGCTACTGACTTCGATATATCCGAAACTTTTGCCAAGGAATATGCATCTGTTAATCACCTTTTTCACACAGCTGCAGATAAAACTGTGACCAAAATATAGCTGTTGCAATTCATGCGATAATCTTCAAATTCAAGGAATCTGTAAGCAATTCACATCATCAGAACTCAACAATACCTTATCAAACCCAATAATGGACCCGGACCAGATGCAATCTCCAACAACATGCTCTCACACTAGGGACCGACTGCAAGACACCGACTTCTATAGCTAATTAACGATAGCTGGAAAAGCGCCGAAATTCCAAACCAATGGATATTAGCTACCATTGTGCACATTACAAAAAAGACAAACCATTAGGAAAAATTGGCAGTCATCGCCTATTGCTCTTATGTCATGTATAGCCAAAGTCACAGAGTGTATGATTGCTCTCCGCATCAGACATTGGCTTGAAAGTAAAAAAAATACTGTCAAGAGCAAGCTAGTTTTCGCTTATATAGCTCCACAGAAGATCAAATAATAAGAATTTCCCGGAATTCACAACAACAAACAGATTCCTGCTCACATTCTTTGATTTCAGTCGAGCTTTTGACAAAATCTGGAGCAAGAGGTCTTATTTTAAAACTCGTTGCTGCTAAATGTCTAACAAAGAAGCTTAAAAACTTTCTCTCCGGACGTCGTTGCCAAGTGCTTTTTAACAACACAACAAGCAAATTTCACTTCTTCAGAGACGCCCTTCTCTAAGGATCTTCACTTTCTCACCTCTTTTATTACCTACATAAATGATTTAGCCAGTGATTTAAATAGCATAGCTAGTGTTGAAGTCTCTTTATTTGCAGTTTCCTAGGTATCAACTTCAATAGACTAACCCACTTCACAGTACATGCTAACAAAAAATCCAATCTCTAAAAGTCAAACTGTGACAACTGCTAGCTCTATCTGGTACAACTTGGGGCTGTAACAAAGAAACTCTCAGAACCCTGTATCTTACACATATCCGATCCCGTCTTGAGTATGCAGGAGGTGCTTGGCTACCCTCTATTGGACACATACCTCTATAGATGAAAGAGTTCGGAGAGCAGCTACCAGAATTATTACAGGTTGTACAAAATCAACACCTTGCGACACACTACTCCTTGAAAGCAAATACCATCCCTTTTAAAATAAGAAGAGACAACTCACTGCTATATAAGGGAAAAGTCACTCCGAATGCCATCAAACCACCCTAATCATAAACTTTGCCACAAGACCCAAAAAACTCAGACTCAAATCAAACCATAGCTGGCGAGATAGAGGGAAAGATATCGCTGATCAAACTGACTTAGAAGATCTTCAACGCGAGGCACTTCCAATACCTTCCCTCGACACATCTTGGCTAAATACACAGATCATTTTGAACTATGAAGCAGCTAAAATATCTCGTACTGCTCTTTCCAAAATCCGTGAGAAAGCCGCAGACAACATGGTTTCAAACCTCCCTGATTTGACATCTCAGTTTGGTCGGATGGTAGTGTGATGGACAATGGACTTGCTTCTGGTGCTGGGGTTCTTCTCTATTGGAAAAATAGTAAAAAGAAGAGTTGAAAGTTGCTGCAGGATCAATGGGTTCTTCTTACAGTGCTGAAGCTGTTGCAGTGAACATCGCCGTTTAACACCTCAGGAGTCCTAAATGACGTCTACTACAACTATAGGACTCTTCTCTGACAGCCCCTTACAAATTAATAAAATCGGAAAAGGAGCTGACACTAAAGACAGTTACCTCGTCCATCAACTTCGTCAAAACCTTAGACTGCTCAACGAAAAACATTCTATCCACCTTATCTGGGTACCAGGCCATGCAAACATCAAAGAAAATGAAAGAGCTGACACACTGGCTAAAGCAACCAGTCTCAACCAAAACAGCGTCCATATTAAAAGAATTACAACCTAAAATTATCGTATTACTGCGGGTAAACCCTGTAAAACTCCAAACCTCAGAAGATACGAGCAACGAGAATTATCCCAACTTAGAACTGATCATTCCCCGATTTTGCAAGCCTAATATTTCCGAATTAGCATTGTCACCAGTGACGTGTGCTACTTGGACAACGCCTCGCCTGAACACCGTAGACACTATGATTCCCTACCTGTTTAAGATAGGAAAACTCAAACCTCCAATAAGCTGACATGCTTTACCAAAGAAGCATTTAAACTATAAAGAATAAAATTATTGATGAAGATGAACAAACAAATTTTTTGACATTTATCCATCCAAAATCTGGGAACATTTTGATCCAGCCTCATACACTGTTCCTCAAAATGAATGGAAATATCACCATTAAATGTAGACAGCATTTATTCCAATCAATAAATTTATTCCACTAATAGGGCTTAGCTCTGCTTCAGGCAGCATGAAATCCACTGTGAACATAACAATATTTTGAACATCCAATCAGATCAGGCATATACAATTCAAATATAATGCAATTGCAGAACAATCAACTGCTTAATTCAGGGGAAGACATTACAGGTTCTGTTGATGATCAGCCATGACCTGGAAAGCAGCACATTTCAACCCAGTATCAAGATTGGGCTTTAATAAGAATGTCTGCTGCTAATGCAAACCTTGTTGCAAGACAGCTCCAGCAGAACTGACATGTGCACTATGGTATTGATGCATCAGTATCAACCGTCAAGGATCACCTGTTCAAGGCTGGACTTGGAGGACAAGTATCTTGTAAGAAACCTCTTCTGACTGCTCAACACAAGGAATGACATTTGGCATGGGCTTGTCAACACCATCATTGGACTATAGAGCAGTGGTCACATTGTTTTTCTCAGATGAGAGTCACAGTTCATCTGGTACAAGGATGTCAACACCACTATGTCAGATACAGAGGTGGAACATCTTAGACCCACTGTCCACTCATAAAGTGGTTAAATCACTATTTGGGGTGATTTTAGTCAATATGGACCACACCCACTTGTCAGACTTTAAGGTAACCTCACAACACAAGCCAATGTTGACATCATGATGAACAATGTCTTGCCCCTTGACCTTCCTGGTAATCAGATTACCTTTCAGCAAGAAAACACACCTGCTCATATTGCTCAAATGCTCACCTTGCTCACCTTTGAGACCTTATCCCTTAGATTTCAGGGGTCGGTCTTGTCTTCGCTCGCCACTCT
>JAUYWI010060668.1:0-15958 GCA_034780595.1 Parotoplana pacifica | reverse complement strand
GAAGGCATCACCTCCATCATATTCAAGAAGGCACCACCTCCATCATATTCAAGAAGGCACCACCTCCATCATATTCAAGAAGGAACCACCTCCATCATATTCAAGAAGGCACCACCTCCATCATATTCAAGAAGTCACCACCTCCATCATATTCAAACTTAAAATTCATTTCATTAACTACTTAATCATACATTTTCAATAAATACTGTATTAAGGCTTCCATATGTCTCTCGTTAATCAATGGAATGCTTTCACGATCACACTAGTACGCTCAGAAATTCATATTTAATATTGAAAAATTTATTGAGCTATCTATACGGTTTGTATAGATAATCTTCAGTTTTCTTTTCTACTGAGCAACGACCAAAACACTCTCCGTATAGCTGGAATAACTTTACGTAACCATGCTCCTGTTTGATGCACCAATATAAAATTGCAATGAAGTAATCTCAGACTTGCTAAAGTAATTTACTACTATCTTCCAAAATGTAACAGGCAGTTCTTAGGCCTCGTTGTTTTAAGGTATATTACTTGCTTTCTCTTTGAAATATTCCCCACCATAATACCCTGAGTATGAATGTCATGTTTTTATGCAAACTGATTACATTTAACCCATATAGAGTAAATATACCTACATAGAGTATCCACTCAAATATTCTGAATGAATTCACCTGTGATTTTACAACTACTGACTAATATTGATATGCAGAATTAAAATCTTCATATAATTATTTTGTCGCTAAAAGTTTGTCTTGATATATTTCGGGCTAGGTACAACTTTTATGCGACACCTAAGAAAAAGTACTATGCAAAAATTAAAGTAATTTTAGAATATACATATCTATTTCAATTTTAAACCTTTGAAAAATAAATATTTCATATAAAACTGTAAAAAATTTGATATAACAGAACACTATTATTTTTTCAGTAAAAAGTAATTACTATAAAACTGAAAACAAATTTGATAAAAATTCTGGTTACAAAATAAATAACAAAACACATCATACATTTATATAATTGGAATCAAATGAAAGCAGAAGTTTATAAAGAGAAATCAATTACAAAAACTATCAACATAATTGTTATTTTATAAAGTAAATTATACTATTTATTCTTTGAAGCTACAAGGCTTATAAAAAATAAATAGCATAATTTACTGTATAAAATGGTAACAAAAGAAACAAATTTATCTAAATTTTTGAATTTGTGTCAGTAAAATTATATATCACTTTTATGTGACACTATAGGCAAATTCATAAAATAAACAAGGAGTGGGTACTCTATGTAGTGTTACTCTATGATTAAACCAAAGCAATAAACAACGTTCTATTGAAGATTTACAAGATGTACATAATTTACTATCGGGAATTGTTTAGGCATATTTTATCATCTTTGATTGTTGAGGAGGGTCATCCGGCTTTCCAAGTCTTTGGAATAATTCCCTTCTGTCGTGCCACTCTACAAATGTACTTAGAATCACAATAGATGTTATCCAATTCATCTGCATTCTGACTGATTGGTCGCGAATCAACTGGTATCACAGACAGCCACATCTTTATATCAATACTGATGTTCAGCTAATTATTTTTGCATTTAGCACAAATGGCTGAAGGGCAGCGCTTATTACCTTGGTCGTTGATAGACAGTAATGGGATATTTGCTTTTTGTAGGCGTACAAGTATACTTTACAACGATTGTCGTCATCGTTACCAAATATTTGATCAAAAGATAATTTTTTAATGACGTCCAAAATATTTGGAATAGCTCTTCTAAGTAGACATAATGCACGTGTCTGATTACGTACAGATATAATATTCACATCTAAGCAATTTGTTTGTAAGTGCATAGACATAATAATTCTTTCGATGGCTATTGGATGACTCTCGATCTGTTGGCAATATTATTTAGAGGCACTAAAAGTTGTATTTTTTACATTTTTCAACCAAAGAAGCTAAAGATTGCTCAGTTTGTAAAGAACAGTTATTTACATAAATGTTATTCATACAAGTCAAACAAGTTATGTACTTTAATTTAGAAAGAACAGACAAGAATCCAAAAATGAGAAACAAATTGAAGTGCAAATAACCTGGAGTGACAGTCTAAAATATATACAAACTAATAAGTTGAAGTAGTTTGTTTTACTTAAAGCAATTTGTAGAGATGCACCACATTTTCTGATTATAATAGTTTAAAAAATGCCTTCTATGGCTGCGTGTATGTATACCTAAAAATGTATAAATTAAACATGTAATATAATCAGAACACTGAATGAATAAATCTAACACACAGTACCACCTAAATAAGTGTGACATCTAATCTGTGAACGTGCAGAGCAAAATAATCGCTGACTGATTGTTCGATAATGAGATATTTAACGGATTGGATGTCAGTGAAACATTTGATGCATGGTTATCTGATGGAACCCCCACATAAAAAAATACTATTTTAAAATATTCTACACTTGTATACAGCTAGGGTAGTATGGCATAATGACCTTAACCAAACATCTACATACATTTTTTCATGATCTTTAAAGTAAATCATTGACATTTAGCAGCCTATTTACATGGATGTCTCAAGTCAATAGAGCTTTAGATCAACCTACCAGTTTTCTAACCTGCTTATGTCTTTATTAGATTTATGTCGTTTAAAATTAATAATATAGTAGGTACAATAATATAGTAGGTACAACCTGTAATACCTAGAATTGAGATTCGATGTTAATTTGTTTATCTTCAGCTATTACTATTTATTAGAATAAAGTAATAACCAAAGACCGTTTCATTATATTTTATTCATAAATCAGGAAACTACAGCATACAATTACAAAAACAATGCTTTATATAGTGCAGGGCATAGATATTACATTATATACAGGGGCGAATAGAACACTTTTATGGAGCAATGGGTTTTGGATGCTTCAATCTCTCTTGTGTGAGCTATACAGCATTAACCAACAATCTCATTTTCATTGAATTAATAGACTTTTATAAATATTACCTTATGGCTGCTGATAGCTAGAGCCCTCTTTCTAATTGCACAGTGGCAACTCTTGTCTGACGCGTCTACGTTGCGGGCCAGGGTGTCCTCTAAAAACAGTAGCTAAGTTTAGGCATGGACTGAAAGTCGCGAAGTTCAACTTGTCTTCTCAGACAAGTGTTACGGCGAAGGTCAACGACGACCTGTGCCATGTGCGGTTTATTCCCAATGGCAGAGGCGGAGGAAGAGCATCCTTAAGAAAGCAATGACTCACTACCACATGTGCATCTGTCAAGGAAGCATTCATGAATCACAAAGAAACATCTGTAACTATGATGACAGTGGATGGACCCACCAGACCTAAAGGCACCTACCAAGCAACTAAGGAAGAGCGAGAATTGCGGCCATATTATGCGCTTTACAAATATTTTCTTTTGGTGTTACTCATTAACTTGCTATAAAACACTGAATCTACCGTGCAACCACAGCATTAAAAACATTATATCAAGACAACATATGTAGAGTGCAGTGCACTTTAGGTACCTATTACACTGTATAATTGCTTGTGCTGTAATACCATCAGCCCAACAGTTACGTATATGTGTGTTAAAATAACAATCTTTCTGTAGTTATGGTAGCTTTGATTTCTTTCACCATACATTCTATCAGTGCATATTTTAATTCTACATCGCAAATGCTTTAATAGGTTGCATATAAGGTAGGTATTTATGTATAAAGGTCAGTGTGCTGAAAATTGTAACAGAATCTGTTCACTGAATATCCATTAACTTTTATCGGATTATTTTTGGTTTTTGTACTTATAGTAAACTATTTGTAAATAATAGGGTTGTTTGCTATTACAAAATGCTTGATAAGATTCTACTTTTAATTTTCTTCATAGTACTCTTTTACTATCTCTTTGGGGGAAGATGACTGATAATCCTTCAAAGGAAGAACAGTTGAAATTTATCGAACTTAAACTGTACGGGGAATGCAAAGCATAAGAGGATTTTAGATTGTGAAGTATTTTGTTTACTAAGGTGCTTTGTCAAGCATATTCAACTGTAATGGGATATATAAGCATTCACTAAGTCCCAAAGTGCAATCAAATGGTATATTCTTGGTTGGGCCTGCTAAATTGAATCTTGATATCAGGTTCATATGCAAGAGTGTTTATTTACGGCAGCAGCACAATTGTGGTACAAGTCATTCATTGTCCGTGAAAACAAAATTTATCACGCAATTATTATTTTTTTAAATTGATGGAACGGGTGGCACAGAGTTTCACAAGACGTCTCATTTTTTTATCACAGTTCTTCAATTTTATTAGGAAACAAAAAAGGAACATATTGTAACATGATTGTGTATTCCAGGAAAAGTTCTTATGCTACATGTTGTATTTCTGAAGCTTTTGCAGCTCCGTTGGCTCACAAAAAAACAACTTTATGACAGACTATGGTTTAATTGCACACACCAGGATTACAGTATGTGCACAACTTCTGCTAAACCATTTCCCCAAAATATTTTAAAATGGTGCTCCAAATGATTGCAGTGGAATGTCGTTTTAGTGAAGCTTTGCGTTCTTCATTTTCTTCTTCCAGTAGAATTGGACTTTTAATTCCAAGGTCTCACCTGAAGTTTCAGAACAGGAATTTTATCTGACACCTACTAAAAAGATCGCAAAATTATTGGATTCAGCAACCATCAAGATCGCATACTGAATTTCCTGGAAATGCAGCCGACAGGATATAGAAGAAGGTCAGTATTTTTCAGCAGTAAGCAAGTTTGAACCCTGAGTCTAAGGATTTTTACCATGTGGGGGAGAGTCACTTTTGGTTTTATGATGTAAAAGTAACTCTGAAGATACACGTTATTTGTGTAAATATAAAATTTTAAAAACATTTTGCCTGAAAGAAAAAGTGCCCAATTTTTAAGCCCAAAAAATGTTTGTTTAAGAATTTAAAAACCTTAACAAATTTCAATGTAATATGATTTGACTGACAATCAGATATTTGCTACTAACGCCACATTGATAATTTATTATGTCCAGACTCACCGCATGATAAGAAAATTTCAGTACGTTTATCATTTCAGTGAAGTTATGACAATCCCCAGCAATTATAGCATTGGAAAAAGCCTACTGAAAATGATCCAACAAGATTGATAAAATGCATTCTCAAACTACCACCTTCAATCTAACCAGAAGGATAAGTCATGGATACAACACAGAAATATTATGCTTATTGTGAACACATCGTTACGACGCTTGCAAAGGTAAGAAAAGCCAAATTTATAAAAATGTTTACCGAAAAAGTCAAATTTCAAATTAACAAATGTTTATACAATGATAACATTTATGATATCCTGATGTCGACAGCTATCTCCGTGTTCTATTGAAGTTCAAAATTTAGTTGGTACTTGGACACATAAAAGTGTTTACCCAAGCTATTTTAAAATCCAACAAATAAAGTCACAGACGAAGAAATATTAAATTTAACAGGCACTCATAACGTCCAGTAACAAACTTAATAACTTTCGAAAGACAGTTTTACATACACTATATTAAATCTCAGGATTCGAATGTCTTTAGATACTTTTCAATAAGAAAGTAACTTGAATATTTCTATTCATAAATATATTAATCTAGCAATATAATACATAGGTTACTTTCTGGAGTTGTTTTTTATGCAATAGTAATATACTAAATCATTTTGCTATACAGTTGATAAGAGATTCGTGCCTGACCAATAGACTATCTATGATAGAGATGACGAGCAGTCCCAAAAGGACACTGCATTTCAAATCATGGACATTATATAATACATACATATATGTTGTGTATTCCATTATAGGAAATTTAATGGCTTTCTAGAATTTTTATTAAATATAGAGATAGCGTGTTTTAGATAGAAATATTTTCATACGTTATTAATTGCAAAATAAAACAGTTTACAGAAACATTCAAATTCGATATTATACATAGTAGAAATATCTAGGTGACTCCGTCACCTAGTTCAGAGTCACTGTCGCCGGCACAGCGTAAATCATTATATAATTATTAAATTCCGATTGTCAGTCAAAAGAATTGTAGTTAACAACATTACATTGACATTTAGATATAAATCCTGCTGTGTTGATTGACTCTCGAAACATAGTGGAAATCCTTATGACAAAATCATCTATGTAAAGATATATTGGACATATATCAATGTGGCGAGAGTGACACTTTTCTGATGGTAATTCAAAGCATATGTAAGTAAACCTTTACATTTATATTATATATGAAATTGTTCCCTGTTGAGAGTAACTCTTGCCACATTGTGTACATCTTTATTTAGCAAGAGTATGGCACAATAAAATTATCTGTGGCAAGAGTGACAAACTTCGAATTGCCAGTCAAAACATATGCATGTAAAATATTACATTAACATTTTATATTAATGTACAGTGTTATTTAAATCCGTTAAATTTGTTATGGGTGCAATGAATTATAATTTAAATTTTTCGTTTAAAAATTAGGCTATATTTCTTTCAATCGAAATATTTTGAAATTTCATATTTTTACAAATAGAACCAATTTTTGATAGACCTAAAGAGTTATTTTCACATATCATAAAAGCAAAAGCTACTCTCGCTAAATGGCGTAAATCCTTATGTGGCAAAACATTCGACACATATATGTTACATTCAATAAATGTACTATACGGTAGGAACATGTCGTGAAAGACTATAAAATTGATTATACTGCTCTTAGACTATAAAATGTCATTTACACATGTAAGAAAGATCTCAAAATCATATTTGATGTTTCAATTGATAAAATTACTATTTAGCTAAGTACAATATATTTGAAGTTATTACAGCAAATTATTTATAGAAAATCCATCAAGCTACTCTCAAATATTTTTGATTTTAATGAAACTACCTACCTTTTACATAGATGTTGGGCTAAATAATAATTTCTAGTTTGGACAGGGTATGTAAGGTGACAGAACTTCTTTATTTTGGAAGTCTACATATTCAAAAGTACATCCAGATATGTTAAAATTCTTGCTCAGACATATGTCCAAATATCAGGGTAATTTTTTTCTTTAAATCCTTAGAGTCAATTTTACTATACTAATTTATCATTTAAATAACTTATTCAAGAAAAAATAACTGACCCAAACAAGCATTAAAAGAACTCATTTAGCTGTTAGCATTAGCCACGCAGCAAACATGTATTTTTAAAAAACATTGTTATATTTGTTAAGGGTTTATTAATTCTGAAACAAATAAATATTTTAGCTTAATATTTGGGCTATATTTCCAGCAAATTTTTGTAATAATTTCCTATTTACACAAGTAGCACTAATTTTTGACATGCCTACACTACTACAGTTTTTTTTATATAAGATAAAAGCTAAAGTGACTCTCACCACATAGTCTAAATCATTATGTCATAGTGCCAACCTTTTAAATAGACTATCTGCCATGTGGCTAAGTATGGCATTAAATTTAAAAAAATAACAATTTTGTATACAGCCCCAGCCACTTCTAATGCCCCTATGTCAAAATTTCAGTTCTTTCTTATTCAATTGTTTCTGGTATTAACTAAATCACTTCTTTTGTATCCAATTGAGCAGGCCAGTTGAGCCAAGACATTCAGCAATGTGCACATAACTAAATCAACAATTTTAAGCCTTCTCACTCTGGGAAGCAGTAGGGATATGATGAATGATGCAATTAGACTGCAGTGGTTACACAAACAGTGTTGAGTAGTGATAGCGTGCTACATAATGTCGAGTTTGCTCAGAAAGCTTGACATACTCATGCTGTAACCCTTTGGATAGCCCAGTGATTCCATCATAGTTTTTCTTCCCCCATTGGAGCCATTGTGCATGCTAATTAGCCAATGAGAGCCAAGACATGAACTACTGTGCATGAGTATGGTTTAACTTCACATGAGAAATGAATTAAAGCAATAATTTGAGCTCTAACTGTCATTTTGCCTAATGCCATGACTAACTCATGATCAAAGAATAAAGGAGGTTACACAGCCCTTCAATTGGCAGCACAGTTCAACTGCGATAGAAGAACAATCAATCATCTTCTGCAAAAGGAGTCGGCAACCAACTCCGTTGAAGACTGACCTAGAGCTGCATATCACCCTGTGTCTTTGCAATGTCTAGACAGGCTCCTGGTATTACTTTCGTCTAACAGCCCCCACCTTGTGGCTCGTCAACTCAGGCAACGATGGCAGATGGAGCATAATTTTGAAGCTTCCCTCACAACAGTGAAGTGGAGACTCCGAAAGGCTGGTCTCTATGGATGTGTAGTGATTAAAATGCCTTTGTTAACAATTTGACATCATCAGAGAAGACTGCAGTGGCCAGGAGAGCATCAGAATTGGACAGTGGAGGAGTGGAGAAGGGTTGTCTTCTCTGACAAGTCCCCCATCCATTATGTCGCCGGCCAGCAGCAGCAATATGTACAATGCAGAGGAGGCACAGGCCTTTAATACCAGCATGTCAGACCCACAGTGCATTCATTAAGTGGCAGGCTCCAGATTTGGGGTGCTTTCACCCTCAATGGTCTCTGTCCGATCGCCAGATTCGCTGGAAACCTCAATGCAGCTGGCTATCAGCAGATCCTCCAGGAGCATCTAGTTCCTCTTGATCTGCCATGGGAGGATCAGAAGTTTCAGCAGGACAATGCAAGTTGTCACAGTGCTCCTACAACCCTGCAATTCATTGAAAACCATGGTATTGAGGTTCTGACCTGGCCCCCACAGTCATCAGATCTCAACCCTATCAAGAATGTGGGGCTATCTACAACAGCGTCTGGATCGTCAAGAGGTGCACTCAATGGCAGAGCTGTGGGCCGCAACACAGCGTGAATGGCAACAAATCCCAGCTCAAGAGATCACAAACCTAATCGAATCAATGCCACATCATATTCAGATGGTTAACACTGCCAGATGAGGCTCTATTTGTTATTGAAGAATCTCCTATTTCCCCCATTCATTTCCCTTCTTCCACAGAGAACGTGAAATCGGTCCTTTTCAGGACCAACCACTCATTGAGTGATAAGGGATATCCTTTATATATAAGATTATATGATTCCAATAAAGTATGGAGATGTATTGTGACTAATATTGAAAAACAATCAATTTTTTGACATAGGGGCGTTAGAAGTGGCCGGGGCTGTATATTGTCTTGAAATATTGTTCATAATGCTGTGGTAGCACGGGATCTTCAGTGTTTTATACCAAGTTAATGAGTAATACGAAAAAAATATTTGTAAAGCGCATGGTAAAAGAGAGTTAACAGGTTAATTTCTGGGGCAAAATTAGGTGCGCATTTAAAATACGAGGATATCTATTTCTCCGAGTGGGCGAAACGAACGAGGTTTAATAGATATCTAACTATTATAAAGTGCTTTACGTAATTTTATTCTATGTAGTCATTGGAAATTCATAGAGTGATAAGTTATAGTTTTATCAAAATAATAAATCAACAAACAAATCGGCAAATTTTTTTTTTTTAAATAATGTTATATACAACATTATTTGTAATTAGTATTTTATCATAATTTTTATATAAATAGCATAAAAATATCTCCATGCCATCTAAAGTAGTCCATGGATAAAGTTAAACTTTACACATAGATTGATCTATGTATGAGAAAGTATACTTTATTATCCATGCATAGAATATAATATTTTATAAGATTATAAAAAAAAATCATTCTAAACTTTCATGTAGTGAAAAGGAAATTTAAACATGTTCATATTGCATGCATGTGATGCTTCCGGGAATTCCTGGTTTTCAGGATTTTAAACCCAAAAACGTATAGACTCAAAGAGCGTAAAATTGTATACTCGTAAATTTGGTTATCCTAGGCTTGTTTTAAGACATATACAGGGCTACTCAAAATTAACCGATACAAGAATTTTTAAGAAAATAATTTTAGAAATTATCTCTATCTTTTAAATTATTAATTCCTTATGAATTGTTCTATTAGAACAAAATTTCTTGTATCGGTTAATTTTGAGCAGCCCTGTATGTACAATATAAATATGTATACAATTAGGAATAAAAATTAGAACAATTAGAACAAAAATATCTTGTATCAGTTAATTTTGAGCAGCCCTGTATATATATATATTGATTTTTGTGAACAAGATGCAAACTGAGACCCACAAAAAAATCAATAATTGTTAATTTTGTAATAAAAAACATTGCATCAATTAGATTTTGTTTAACAGAAGTAATTTTGCCTAAATATAACTATAAAGGGGCTCCAAAAATGTTATTAAAAAATATTGATACATAAAATTTTTTTGTGCCAAAAAATGGCCATCCCTAGAAAAAAAATTAAATAATATAACATTTTTTGTTCATTATATTAGAACAAGGAAAGGTTTTACATATAATGGCAGATATATTGAAATCATGGCCACTATTTCAAAATTGATTTAATTATAAATATATTTAGTTATTTGAAATGTTTGGCAGGAACCAGTTTTCAAACTATAAATATATCTTTATATTTTAGCCACTTCCAAAACCACATACACCCCTGATTCCAACAAGTGGAAAATGGATATGGAAAGAAGAGGGCAATTTAGAATTTGTCAAGTATAAATATAATTTAATTTATATTCAAATATCAAGTCATATTTCCTAGGTCTTTTATAAAATAACTTATCATTAAAAAATGTATCATTGTCTTACCCTATGCATAAATTTCATATATGGAATAATCATATTAATCAATACATTGTTCATATTAGTAAATTGATAATAGAATCCATTAAGAAATTAGTATATATTAACTTTATTTCAATTTTATATATTGACATTTTTATAATGGGTGTTTGTGATCATCCCACAGATTTTATATTGTTTTTCATCTTTATATTGTAATGAAGTACATCACTTATTATTGATAAAAATAGAGACTATTAAATTTGAGATGACCTAAAACTTAAATACAAAATTTTACATAATTTAACTAGTTTTTATGAATCTATAATTTGATTTTGTTGTAAATACATATTTGTAATATCATTTCATGATCTTATAGTTCAAATCCTGACAAAACCCATTCACGTAAGAAAGCAGGAGGAAAACATGGTGGTGGATTTAATGTTGATGGTAGTTTCAAAGTGTAAGTATTTAGTTTTTATGAAATTGTTTTTAATTTCCAAATAAAAGTAATTTAAAATTAGTAATATTATTTTTAATAATCATTTTCCCTAAAAATTTATGAATGCATTTCTATTCAATTTTGAGGTATTTATTTTCTTTCTTTATGATATTATTTTTTTAGATTTAATCCCAATAAAGGGGCATTTACAGAAAAGACTAGCCAGAAACCAAAACAAACTGATGAAGAAAGAACTACTATTACATTACAGGATATAAAAAGTAGGTATATATTTTTCCTTATTGATTTTGTATGTTTATTGACTAAATATAAGTAAAAATAATAAGCAGATATGAATTTAATAGTAAGTAGATTGGAGAAAATGTCCGAAGAATGTGAATCTAAAAAGTTATATTGATACTAAGACTATCAGTATTAAAATAAAATTTATTTGTAAATCAATGATCATTTTTGACAGCACAAATCAATCTTATGTTTTATTTTAGGTACCTGTTTGGAATTAAACTTTTACATATTTATTTATTTTTGTTAAAGATGTTGCTATTTCAATGATGAGCAAAGTTGATGAAATTCCACCACGATTTGAAAATATATTTGAGTAAGTTTATGAATTTTGAATAAATCATGTTTGATAATAAGTTTTTAATAAATAGTATTGTAAATTTTAGTTCTAATCAATTTGATATACTACTATATGGACTAATGCGGTATTTTCGATGGGTCTTCGAAAAATATGATGCCGATAACAAACCTAATACAAATAATATGTAAGTTGATTTTATAACGTTAACAAAATGGAATAAGATAAAAATATGATATTTTTATGGATATAATTTATTAATCAACATTCTTGACATTTTGTTTTATCAAGGTATAACATTTAAAATTTAAAATTCATTGTGAAAAGTCGTAAAATACGAGAAAGTTGTCAATAACAAATAGTTTTTATAAACATTTGTCTAAATATTCCTTAGTTTTGAAGTTTAGGGGTATGTGTATTGTGCGAAGTAATCGATTAAATTTGGGTGTTTATCAGAAACAAATTGCAAATAGTTATTTACTAGTTTGTACTGGGAACCAAAAATTTTACGTTACAATTTCGATACACAATAAAGTCAAATATATCAAATCAAAATGCTGTTTATAGGTCTGATTAGAATTGAATAAATTAGATTGGTTTACCAGCAGAAGTATTTATAATATCAGAAGCGATTAATAATGACATCTAAAAGTTCAAGTTAAGGGCAGAATTACTTTTCAAAAAATTAAATTGACATTAGGATGAACTTTTTCAAGATGTTGAGATACTGTACCGCCAGAAATATTTTTGATACTTTTTTTAATCATGCGATATATAGCAAGAAAAGTAATAAATTACTTTTTTTAATAAACACTTAGGTATTAGATTTACGAGTATTAGTAAGCTACAAAACTGAATTTGATTTACGTACATAAAGTTCTTGTTTTAATGGATAAAAAAGTTCGGAGAGAATTTTGACTAATTATAATTAGTCAATAATTATTGAGCTTAGTTTTATAGACAAGGTTCTACTATTCTCTCTTCAATATTTGGTTTATGTAGCTGAGAGTTTTGAATCTACTTTAGCTAGCAACTGTTTTGATGATTGTGAATCAGAGTAGCTAATTAAAAACGTTAATTTTGATCTTCCGGATTTGATTTTTGTTGATGTTTCTTGAGTCGTGGATGAAAAAAGACGTCCGCCATGATTTTGCACCATTTAATGAAAAAATATATTGTTTTTGGTGTTGTCGTTTCAGCTCGTCTGTCTATAGTTCCAAGTTGGGGAATTTTTTTAAATAACAATCTACCTACGCAAAGTTTATTAAATAAGATATCAATATAAAATGTCTTTTTAAATTATTTATTTAGAGAACCGAGTTTACGTGAACAAGAAGAATATGAAGAGATTTTGAAAAAAATTAAAGCTAATGAAAGTGTTGTTGGTCTTGCTTATTCTGGTTTTGTTTTGGGTTTGGATAACGAGTCTGAACATCATATGCAATGCGGCGCCAGTAGGGTGTCCGCCACATCACTAGACAAAGAACTTTATGAGACAATTTATTCTTTTTGTGCTTATGTCATCTGGATTACTTACAAACGAAAAGACAAAACCATCGTTGAAAATGAAATTGGAAGGTAAGTGCCTTCGCTATTTGATTATCAATTTTTGTTAGTCAATTTAGAAAAATAGTTTTCATCAGAATTTTGACATTCATGGGCTTCGGGTTTTCATTTATAATACAACCTCAGAATATTTAAAAAATACAAATTTTGCATTAACCACTGATGCATTCACATTTTAAGGTCTACAATTTTGTGTTTGTTTGATTGACTTTGAATTTAGTGTGTATGTCCATTGAAAAATGTTAATTATCGATTATTTGGCAAAAAGTTGTTCTAAGGTATCATAAAATTCTAAGCCTCACTTAATAAGGGTAATTCCATAAAATGACTTTTTACTTGGCATATAATAACATAGAAAAAAGATATACCAAACATAAAGGAATTTTAATCCACCATTCATATTTTATTAGGAAATTAAATATTACCATTTCTTCATCGAAATATACACATAACTGCAGGATTTCTAAAAAATTTCATACATTTTATTTGGCTCTTACGTTTCACCCTCTGGAAAAATAATAAATTATTCAACATTAATGATAGTTTGTAACATATATACGAAATATTAGCCATTTATGTTTAAGTTTGACTTTAGGAATTATATTTTTTCAAAAGTTCAAAAAATTCAAATTAGAGTGACCTAATTGAGGGTCCACCATGTGACGTTGTGTGAGCCATCACTTACGAGCGCTAGTTGTACAATTTCAGCTCGGAGTTACCATATTTGAGCTATTGAATAATATGTAACGGAGATTTACAACCCTTCATTATCAACGAGGGGTTAAAAAGAATACTGGTAAATGAACCATAGGCAAATATTTTATAAATCTTACAGTAAATATTAGTAAAATAATTTAAACGTTATTATGAATACCATAGGCACCTATGTATGTATGTGACGTGAGTGTAAGGTTGAAGATTCCTCTATCTGATTCTAAACGTATACCTATATTTCAGAACAGTTTTAGGCTAATTGAAATTAAAATGATAGCAATTTCATTATTATTTCATTATTAAACTTATATATTCAAAAGTAACCGTAACAGTATAAAAATAGAGTAGAATAGAGAAGCCACTCTCATTGAATAATCATAGAGTAGAATAGAGAAGCCACTCTCACTGAATAACCATAGAGTAGAATAGAGAAGCCACTCTCACTGAATAACCATAGAGTAGACTAGAGAAGCCACTCTCACTGAATAATCATAGAGTAGAATAGAGAAGCCACTCTCACGAATAATCATAGAGTAGAATAGAGACGCCACTCTCACTGAAAAACCACAGAGTAGACTAGAGAAGCCACTCTCACTGAATAACCATAGAGTAGACTAGATAAGCGACTTTTAAGAATAAAGTCACTCTTACAGATTAACAAAAGAGTAGATTGAAAGAATCAGATCACTAGTTTTCTCATCTGTTTACCTAACTAACTATGTTTCATATTGTTCCAATCTTTTAGATCTAATTTCTAGTTACTTTTAAAAATTCTAATTTAAGATGCTACATATCTAATGAACAACCCTCTCCCAATATTTAGATTGATATTTTTGTTAATAAAACCAATAAATACAGAAACAATGTTCCCCTCCGTGTTCTATTTTTTCCGTTTTGGCCAAAAATAATTGCCTTTTGCATGCTAGAAAAATAGGAGAAATATTGACAAAAAAGTTTTATTAAAACAAATAGATTATGAATTTCAGAGAAAAAGTGGATTTAATTAACTCTCTAGCCATTCTGCGAATTATAATATCCATAAAAAGACAACACAACATTGCAAGCAAGCCGTTCTCATCTGCTTTCCACGAAATGGTAAGACAGAGCCCTACTTTGTGTGCCAGAAAGCTCTTTGTGTATCGCTTGCTAATCTGTAGGCTGTGGATGCCTAAATATGATGAATTATTAATTTCTAATCATTTTAGAATGTGATGATGATACCTTTCAGCTGTTTTATTAAACAAATGAGCAACTTTTCACCAAAAAAAACCCAACAACACATTCCTTGTTATATTACAACATAAAATAAAATAAATTTATCAGCTAAAAATTTTAATAAGCAGTTCAGCCAATATTATCTGTATCATCTCCATCTTTAGGAATATCAGCGAACTGTTGTTGTTGGTATGGAAAAGTTGTCGAACAGTCGTTTATGTGCTTCATCTTTTTGAAAATGACTCATTTTATTACGTGGATATTTGAAATAGACATTTTATCATATTTTAAAATAAGAAAGTTAGTACTATCAAATAACGATGTAATTTATACTTATATATTAATTCAAACCACTGATTTTAATTATACCAACTATGCTTTTCAGAGGCTAGATAGAGCAGTAAGCGATTAACGCATAAGATGGATAGGCAGAATTTGTTATCGCTGCTTTGTAATTACTTTGCTTATGTTTGGCAGAGTTCAGTGGTTTTGTATTAATACAGCGACGATTAAATACTTTTTATTTAATTACGAAATATTAACAATTCAAGGATAAATTAAAACTTAACTGTTTGTAGATAATATATGTACAAATAATATTCTGCAGGTATTCATTAGTGAACTCTATAACGTCTTTGGTTGGAGGGAAGGAGGCACTTTGTATTCTAGATGACCAACATTTCTCGATAGAGGTTGATTTACAACAAATAGCCAAAGAATAATGAAAATTACTCAAATATTTGAGGGAAA
>JAUYWI010060657.1:0-15961 GCA_034780595.1 Parotoplana pacifica | reverse complement strand
GATCACTTTCGCTTGCGTGTTTTTGTATCCAGCATCAACAGCTTGTACCATTTTCTCTGGTATCCCATATGCCCTGATAATCTTGACCATCTTTCTTCTGTGCACGGTATCAAAGGCTTTTTGAAAATCAATAAAGGTAATCATAGCAGTTAGATTCTTCTCTAAATATGTCAACATGATGAGAAGATTAAAACGTGGCTTTTTTAGGTTGCCTACCCTGCGGTTTGAGCTCCATTATTAATAAAACTCCGAACCATAGACAGGGGCGCCGGAGCCGGAGACCAAAAATTTGGCTCCCAGTATTTTGTCTATTGGGCAATCATATCATTTTACCCCCACCCCCCCCAATAATTTTGGGCTTGCTTATTTTTTTAATGACCAGATACAATAATTACAAATGCACTCAATTCTTTATAAAAATACTTCAATGTGCTCTCAGATGGCCATATGTTTCAAAAATATTTGGGGCAAGACCCTCAGACCAGCGCTTAGGGGGTGCTGGGGGGGGTGCAACTCCTAAGGGGTCCAAGGACCTACATATCTTTCTATTTTTTACAAAATATCAAGTTAAATTCGTAAACATGAAAAATGGAAGTAGTACAATCCCCCTACTCTTGAAAGTGCTCCGGTGCCCCTGATAAAGTAACATTAGTTTTATTGTGTTCAAAATAAACTATTGTTTTGGGGATATGCATCATATTCGCGATTGTATTTTTTTAAATAAGCATCAACAGGTTTGACTGTGCTCTGCCGCCAATGTATTGTCTTGATTACCTAAGGGGGGACAAAGGATGCAATATAAAGAAGAGATAATGGAAACAAAATAAGATGGAAGAATAAAAAATTGACAAATTGATTCATCTAACGGACCTCAGACAAATTTGTACTAACCGATAATTTGAAAAATGCGAAGAAGAAGAAGTAGGTAAGTACCTACTCTTTTTGTAGGTAATTGATGAAACAATTGATCTAAACAAAAGCAAGGAAAAACTTCCTAAATAGTGCTAGTCATTGGTTGAATAAGGCAAAAAAAATTGAAACTACTCAAAATAGTAATATTGGCACGCGACACTACTCAAGTGTCTAGAACGAGTTAACAAAAAATACTAAACTAAAACTGATAGAGAGAGATAAACTGTTATCAATTAGTTAGCCTATTGTTTTATCAAACAGCCAATCACAAAACAAATTTGACGCGCGTTGATATTTTTTCGGGGAAGTGTAATTTAAACTATAAACAAAATTGTATAAATTAAATACCTAATTATTAATTATTATCCAAAAGTATTAATTCAATAATTAAGGCTTATTTATTAACAACTACCGATCAATTTTGAACAAGAGCAAATAGTCTGACATCATGCATTGGGAAAATGAATTCTACCCTTCGTCGAATTACTCTGAATATTCTGCCCATGGTAGTCCCAGTGTTGGCCTGCAACCATCCCTATTGTCCGACTGTTATTATTACAACGGATACTCCCTCATGGACACTAGTCAATATAATCACAGCCCCGATAAATCCTACTCCACCTCGTATTACCATCATCATCCTTACCATTACAGTACTACAAGTAACCAACCAGGAATCTGCAGTCCACAGACTTTGTCACCCAACTTCTACAGTCCTTCATATTACAGTGACCTTAGTTACAATAGTTATAAGGCATCATATGACAGCCTCAACTCCAGTTTTCAAGAATCCAGTAGATGTGATTACCAGAATCAAATGTACAATCACAGTTCTGGCCAGTCGGCAAATACTTCCACATCCACCTTCCAGGATCTTGACTATCTTGTCGAGTCAATCATTTTGGACTCCAACCCTTCCACAATCCCCGATGCAACCCGAATGACGTCACCAAACATCAACTTTGAACCCAGTGGTGATGACCTATCAGAGGCAAAGGACAACAGTTTTTTATCAGATAACTCAACCTCTCTGTCTCCAAGTGGCCTTCAAGATGACGTTGGAGCGACGAGTGTGGAATCCAAAATAAACAATGAAATCGCTTGGTTTACGCAGCATAAGTCTTCAGCCAAAGAACTGACCAAAAAGAACGACTCGTCCATTGGGTCTTTTAAAAAATCTTTGATCAGTGGACGTCGTGTTCAACTGGACCCGGTGATAAGGCGTTATCGGCAACGGCGAGCTGCCAATCTGAGAGAGAGGAAACGCATGCGATCCATCAATTCTGCTTTTGAGGGACTAAGAGCCAGATTACCACATCCATTAGAAAGAACAGGTGAGAAAACATGCTGCTGATGTATAGACAACTTATAAAGAATAACATATCGGAGACATAACATCCATCATTTTATTTAGAATGTCTCAAAATAATTTTTTTGTTCTTTGAAAATCCACTAAATTTTGTTGCAAAATACTGCAATAAACTGAATCATCTGATATTTTCAAAGGGTTTCCTATCAATTTAAAGCTAAAAAGTTTCGTAGGACTTTAGGGCCTACTGAATCTCAGATTTTAAGTTCAAACTTCCATCTTGGGTGCTCAATCTCATAAGGTCTAATACCTCGGAAATTATATTCTAAGACTACAAAACTATATTAATGCAATAACAATTTACTCAACAAAAGAATATTAACAGTAATAGAAAAGCTTATTGGGCTCAAAAATATTAAACTCTTAATAAAGTTCCTGTTTTTATATCTCCACAGAGATCATTTCCTCAGATAGCTGCAATGAGGATAGACATTTTTCCAAAGTTGAGACACTCCGTTATGCGGCTCAGTACATAGCCCAACTGGCTGCCATCTTGGCGGCCTTTGATGCCCGTGAAGATGCTTTGGAGGGGGCCGCCTATGATGGCAAGCCGTACACGGTGACTGGCGGCAGGAAAGGGAGAAGAAATAAGAAAGTGTTCCTTCAATGTCACTATCCTGAGCAGTTTCGTAAGTGCTGTTAACCTTCATCCTAAATAATTGCGAGAGTTAAGATAATTTACCCCCTCCTTCTCAAAAAAAAACTTTCATATAATGATCTACATATAAGAGTGAAAATTGAAAAGATTTTCTCAAAAATTAGTTTTTGAAAATACAAACAAATGTGTCGATAAATTGGGTAATATAGCTTAAGAAATTGACATCTAATTTAGCAAAAATAGAAAGCACAAAACTAAATGAAATTCTCAATACTATGTTATTACAGGAATAATCGTTTTTATTCCCTATTCCATCCTTTTTAACGAAAATCACAATCCCTCAATATTGTTCAAAGTTCTGGTGTATTTTATCATAGAATTTTAAAGAAGATTGTTCTTAGATTCCTGTAATGCTATGCGTGGTAGATATTTCATTACTAAAAGGTCTCTATCCACAGATCCACATTTATCTTTTGACAACTTTAAATTTAAACAATTTATTTTTAAAATTTATTATTATAACCAAAAATGGCTTTTGTTTCACGAAAAAACTTTATTTATTGATAACAAAACTTAAAATTTTTGAGTTTATTAAACATTTTTTATATTGAAATATGTAAAACAATATTTTAAAAACAGTGAAAATTTGGTGCAAATCAATGTGCAGTTCTACACGTGTAGGTTTTTATAGAAATTACTTTTGTAATACAAATTCTATCTTATCATTATGATTTTTGAAATCGAGACTTTTTTTACAACTCCTTTGAAAATTCTCCAACACGATAATAAATAACTAGGTCTAACAAGTTCAGAAATTTGATTTCAAATTTGCTTGAAGCAAACTGACAAAATAGCTAAATATGAAGTTATTATTTAGTTTCCACTGAAGTGTCAGAAATATCTTTACGTTTGATTTCATTTGATTTCACTAACCTCTAATAATCTCTAATGACCTGAAAACTATATTTTGCCGGAGAAATAATATTATTGTCTGTAAAACCTTAATAAGCAGATAAAGTTATAATACGGAAGACTAACATTTTGGATCTCGATATAATTTCTTAGTTAAAACATGAAAACATTAGGAAACTTCAAGAACTAAAAGGTTTTAAAATAAAGGTGTATTCTGATAGACTCATAAAAAATTGAATGAATGTATCTAACATAGAAATCAAGCTTTAGAAAAAATTATGCAAAAATGTTTTCCCCCGTTTTCATTGCAGAACTTTCTTCTTTGGTGCATTCCTTATCCTGGAAGGACAATCGCCATGATACCCTGTCAGAGGACAAGACAGTTCGCGCTCGGCTATGGATTCCTGCAATACAAACGTAGTGATTTTAATAAAAGATTGCTGTAATTTTAGGACAATTTTGCTGATCAATAGGAAATTTTCTGAATCTAGATTTAGAACTACAAATAGCGTTTAAAATTTTTAACGTTATTTGCAGTTTTAACCTTAAAATCGATTGCATTTTCGCTGGTTAAACATGTCGTTTTAAACGTTGATTAAGCGTTTTATACTTTTTTAAACGTTATTCCATCAATTTCATTTTGACACAAATACCTTTCATTCAACAAAACTTAATTAGGTGACTTCTAAAAGAATTGTTTTTAGATGTAAATATATACCTACATATTATTTGTTTTTGTTTTGAGAAAAGTCTTCCAACACTTTATCGACAAATAATTAAAGATTAATTTTATTTCTAACACTCTGGAGTGCCTGAACTTATTAATTCCAACACATATTTTCATAGTCATTTATTTCCAATGCATTTTCTCCTGTGTACTCCAGCGATGATAGAATATCCTATCATTACAAACATTTGTTAGATATTAAATAAGTTGCACCTTTCAACAATATTAATATTTTATTAGCATTTAGTCAAATACATTTAATAATCATTTTTTAACTCTAAAAAGATTTCGCACGGATTCCGAAACAAATATGACGAAAATATATTAAGTCGTGCAAAAAATATGATATTGAATAGAATAATTGACAGAAACGACAATATATTAAATTTTCAGCACAATTTTATAGGCTGTAAAAAATTATATAACTGTGCACACAAATTGTAATCACAATTAATACAATATGTTTGCTGTCGGACAATACTATGGCTAAAATTTATAAATAATTTTTCCGAAAATGTATGGTTCCCATGACAATTATATTCGAAAATTATTTTTGATATAATGTTTTCATCGGAATCTGTCGGAAATGTTGGACATAGTTTGTTATCGAAATAATGACTGTTCATTCAATCGATTTGTCTTTTCAAGACCAACTCAAACAAGGCTGTGCGGATGTTGTGTACATACACTATTGAATGGTCATTTTTTATTAATAAAATGTAAATGTACTTACAATTTAAATGAAAAGAAGCTCTTGCTATTCTATTTATCTTTTCCAAAACATGGGTAAAAAATAGCAATTGGCATTTTTGAGTTATTTTTTAATTTGTTATTCATTAATAAAATGCAGCTAACAATGATGCAAATTTTAAAAAGAAACAAACATTGAAAGTTGACATTCTTTGTATTATCTTTCACAATGACCAATTTTATCTATACAAAACTTACTTATTGTAATTGTATTTGTAAATTTTTATATCTGATTGTTTATGTAAAAAAAGATATGGGCAATTTGCGCAAATTGTTCTTGAAATATAGAAGTTTTAGAGAGTTCACATTTACTTATTATTTCTTAACAGATCCATTTTGATAAATTTACTAAACATTTTTTTCATTTATAACTTTTCATCAGTAACGCTTTGTGCCTGGTTCATAACGTGGGATTGGATAGCTACACCCCTAGAATTTAACCATGAACCTATAGAACTATAATTTGGTATCAAGTCTTTAAACAATAATTGATTATTATAGATTTTTTTAGAGAAAATTCATTTATATTTTGACTTTAGATTCAAAAGAATAAGAAACTAAACTAAAAACTAAAGTTTGCATTAGAAATTAGATGCCTCCTTGTGGTCTAAGATATGAGACGTATCATGGCCTACTATATACAGTAGGCCATGGACGTATCCTATGATTATACAGGATGCTAAAGATGTTCTAAGTAAAAATTATCAAAAAAATTACACATATTCCATTTAATTGATAAAAATCGATCAAATGAGCCATTCAAATGAACCATAGCTAATCGATAAATTATATGGTAAAAAGGCAATAAAGTATACCCTTTTACTTTTGGCGCCTGTGTATTCATTATAAACATAGCATATAATTTTCCATTCTTTGTGTACAAAATGTAAATAAATTTGGTTATGAGGCTGGCATTTATATCATTTATATCTTAGACACGTTTGGATTTTTTGTTTCAAACACCCCTATAAAAATAATATTTTTCGACATACTACCTACTTTCACACATATTTAAACTTTGTGTAAGTATCATCTAAACTTCATTATTTATGCAAAGGTTGCATCACCAAGCTCCGACCATCCTGAATCATATTAGGTTGAGGCGTAGGACCAACATAATCACATTTACGGGTGAAAGAATATAGGATAAAGAAGGAATAAATCATAAAATTTTACTAAAGTAAAATTAAACATTATTTTTTATTTACATTTAATAAACATAATCTCCAATTAATTCTTCCTCGTTTTTCTCCAGAGCATCGCGTGAGGTAGCTGCTACATATTAGGATCGAGCAAAATTGGCCGGTCAATTCTATCGTCATAAAAATAGAATTGGCACCGCAGAATCTAAACGCAACCAATTCATCTCTTTTTACACACCATTGACTTCGAATTAAAACATTTGACGCCTTTTTGCAAAGCAGCCCTTATATCCCGCCCAGATCGAGCAAGCGACCCACTACCACTTAATCATTTGATAAAATGCGGGTAGTAGCTACAGTATTTACGACTATAGGCATCTCTAAATAGGGTAAATATAAGCAAAAAAAACATTTTTAGGAGCTAGTACAATATACTAACTTCTCGCAGAAAAGCCATAGTAAAGTGGTGGGAAGTTCTTCTTCATTCCACAATCCAGGTATGAGGTCATCCGCCCGTGTGAAAAGTGATGCATTTTGAAATGTCCTTCAAATAAATTTTAATCGACATGCAGCAATTATTCATATCGTTTGGTATTTGAATTGTTATTTTTTGTTGAAAAACTTTGAATTAAAATAAAAATTTATATTAGGCAATTTGTACACATGATCAATGGGATAGATAAATTTGTTTTTTCAAGTACTTTATTGTCATTTTGTAGAACAATTGCATCGTTTCGTGCAGTCCACTCACTCTCTTATCTTACAGCGTATCTTCAATGTTTGTGGACAAAAGAGATAATTGCATAGTCAGCAATTGGGAATTGTATTAAATCTGTTGCTTACGTAAAACGACGATTTATCAATATTTTGTAAATTAAAATTTTTGGTATCAAACACTTGGATGTGCAAGTGAATGATCTGGATGTTTTTCCTATAATAACGCAATTAAAACTAACAAAAAGATATTAAATTGGACGTTTGTCCTATATTATATATTCTTTGCTTGAGTTTTAGTTTGTTGGAGTTTGTTTGTTGTTTGTTTGTTTGTTTGTGTGTTGTTTGTTTGTTTGTTTGTGTGTGTGTGTGTATGTGTGTTTGTTTGTTTGTTTGTTTGTTTGTGTGTTGTTTGTTTTGTGTGTTTGTTTGTTTGTTTGTGTGTTTGTTTGTTTGTTTGTGTGTTGTTTGTTTGTTGTTTGTTTGTTGTTTGTTTGATGTTTGTTTGATTTTTATCTGATGTTTGTTTGCTATGTGTTTGTTGTATATTTGATGTTTGTTGTTTGTTTGATGTTTGTTTGCTGTGTGTTTGCTGTTTGTTTGATGTTTGTTTGATGTTTGTTTGCTATTTGTTTGTTGTTTGTTTGATGTTTGTTTATTGTATGTTTGATGTCTGTTTGATGATTGTTTTTTTTATGTTTGTTTGTTATATGTTTGATGTTTGTTTGCTGTTTCTTTGATGGTTGTTTGATGGTTGTTTGTTGTTTGTTTGATGTTTGTTTTTTACGTTGATTATATTTTTATTTTAATACCAATGTTATCTATGTTCAACTAATGGTTGTTTCATTTGAATTTAATATGATAATGACTAATAAATTCCACAGGTGTTGCTTTTCACATGAACTTTGAAATGGTACTGACTAGAAAGCAATGCAATCATTTGGAATCGAAAAGCTCATTTCTGTGTTTAGAAGCACAAAGGAAGTCAGAAATATTTTTTTAGTCAAATAACAGAAAAGAAATATACCTAAGTAAACTCTTAATAGGTAGTTGCAATAAAATTATTTTTAAATAAATAGGTACTCAATTAAACCGAAAAGAAAACTTTTATAGCGAAAAGGTATTTTGTAAGAGCCCAGTTTAAAAAGCAGAATAATCTTAAAGCTTTATATAATGCTAAAGACTTTACAAGAACAAGATGTTATAGAATTTGTAAGATTATATTTCGTGTTGAAACACTGATCAAAATTAAATTAAACAGAACACATGCTTATACAAATTTGTCATGAAAAAATGACAAGATAAAAATACCCAAATAAAGGATGTTGCTGAAAACTTTTTTTAGTGAACAAATTTGTTAAATAATAAATTTTCATTATTTTTCTTGTTCAAAATTTCAATTTAAGTTAAAAGCTCTTTGTATTTTTTTACAGACTAACTCGATTTGAAGGAATTTAGCAAATTTTAATACCTATGTCGGATACCTATCGACTTATCAGTGAGGCCTGGTTGTGTTATGAGAATAATACGGTTCAAAAGCAAGTTATTTTATAGTGTACTATTAAAGATAGAAACTTTTTTTTTTATTTTAAAAGGTTTTCCAATTAATTGTTTTACATTTTGTCACCTACATACTTAAGCCGATATGGATATCACACGTTAAAGTGCAAAATCACATCTCATTCATGATCTGTACAGCAATAAATAAGCACTTATCATTAAAGATAAAAACTGTTACTATGTATAAAATTTATTTCAAATGTTACGATATGGGATAATTTCCAGCTGTATAATACATATTGTTGATAGGTACATATTGTTGATCATCAAATAAAAATCAAAGTTTTATCAAACTAATATTTGCAGTCGGTACTCCATAATTAGCCCCAACCAAGTGCTCTGATACCTACATAAATTTACTTTGATAACTTAGACGGCTAAGCAACTAAAGTAGGCATTCTTGTCCTTCAATTAAAGATAAAGGATGACTTGAAAGAGCAGGGCACGCGATCATCAGGTTATAACCACAGAATAATGAAGTGTTTTGTTTTTGGTTTTATGTAAAAAAAGGAACACGGATTTGTATCAACTTAGACTTGTACAATATTTCTACTTTATGATTTTATAATATCCATCAATTATCATCAACTTCCAAAGACAGGAGATAAGAAAGTTGGAGGAATAATTGCTAATAAATGGCCCGGCAACAATTCCCAAGACATTTGAATTTCATTATTGCACAAATGTCAAATTACTATACACTAAAGTAAGCTCCCACAAAATATCATTTTAGAAATTGTAGTTGTATTACACCAAAATGGATACAAAATAAAATTTTGTAAACAGCGAAAGACATAATAAGTAATTAAAATAACGCAAAAACTTAGATTTCTTTAACAAATATTAAATATTCAAATAATGGTATTCTAAATGATATTTTTTAAATTCTGGGTGACCGATTACAAAAAATGAAACCATTTTTAACAACCAACGAGGTGAAGAAGATTGCGGAACACAGCATTGCAATCAATCATACACCACAATGTTAATCAGTATACCTACCTACAAATTAATTAAGCAGAACCTTTAACTTTCGAAATTATTGTCATTAAGAGAACCGATATACCATTTACTAGGTACCACATGCTAATTTCAATATTTTGCGAACTTGATCTTTATTAAACTTAAATGTAAACTCAAATCAAGTTGACTAAATATTACATATATCCTAATCTGGTAAAAACTGTTTACAAACTGATAATGTCGATTGGTATTTAGGTGAATATGCGATGCAGCATATTGTGCTATTTGCTTTGAAACTGACATTGGGCACAACTCATCAGTTGAGTAATCGAATCCTTTTAAGGAACGAATATTTAACTTTCAGACTAAAAACGTGGCTGGCAGAAAATTGTCAATATGCATCTTCCAAATTCAACAAATACTGGACGCATGTCAAACTTCAAAAGTTATAACCTCATTCATGTGGAACCTGATAAAAGCAAACAAAGGCATTTAACCATTTAAATAATGGCATGGGATCAATAGAAAACTGCAAACAATACGAATGTATTGAGAGAAACTAAATAAAAACACTCGCAATTTATTTATTGAAATAAAAATAAAATAACATTGTTTTGAAAAGTAAAACTTTATTTAAATAACTTTAAAAATGGATACCTACATAAATGTAGATTTAAAAATTGGTACAAGGATTCCAATGAGATTAAACCTTTCAATGTTTATTTAAAAAAATCAAAATGTAATTATTAGTGAATTTACAATAATTAATCATATCACTTTGAAGCTAATAATAGAAACATTTGTGGGTACGAATAAGAGTACATAAGGGACATAAGGGTGTGTGTGGTTGTACCTGATAGGGGGTACACTAACGTACTCCACAAGAGTACAAGTGCCCAATTCTATAGAAAACTTAGACAAGCTTATTCAATAGCCTCAAATGTACCTTTTATAGTTCTATTATGTAAACTTTTAAGTGTGATTTACAAATGATCCCTTAGGCCTTTTCTCTAAAATATTTACAAGTCCTAATAATATGCATCTGAATTAATGAACGCGTAGGTATCTTTTCCAAAACTTGCCTTATAAGATTTTTGAGTCCTTTCCATTAAAATTTGAAATGGTTTCTTGATTTGAAATTCATACAATTTGTTGAGGCTCTGGTGGTAAATAACTGTGCCAAATTTTATCAAACTCGGTCGAGTTGTTTGGGAACAGTTGTTTCTCTATCTTCCTCTCCTTGTTCTCCTTCTTTAGCATCGATGTCATAGTCCAAACAGTAACCGATTTTAATGAAATTTTGGCACCTAGTCTATTTTTTTTGGGGGGGGGGAGGGAATAAAAATCTATCATCATATTTTTGTGTATTTGTTAGTGACGCCAATATTGCATAGCAGAAATGAATATTAACAAATTTATGATACAAAACTTTATTTTATGGGTCTTTGACCACATGAGAGCTTAGTTACCATCATAAACATCATACTTGGCAACTGTCGTTACGGTCACCAACAATAGTAACAAGCTATTTAAGTACTAATTTATGCCACACAAATGGTTTCAACACATAAAAGTTTAGTTTGTTTACTATATCTGAACATTTATTTCATATGCTTTTCTTTTTGGAACTGTTGCTCGGGATGACAACATTGCATAACAACAAACTTTTCTTTATATATATAACTAGCACTTTTTAAAATGTTTGATTACACGTCACTTCAGTTAGTATCACTGCAATCTTGATATTCAAGATTGCCTTGCTAGTATCATCAATTATGCAAAGCAACAACAAATTATATATATTCATTACAAAAAGAGTGGAAAGGAAAGACCAAAATGGTCAAAAAGTCAGTTAGCTTAAACCCTAAAATAAGTGAACTAATTTTTGGGTGTTAGTTCTCACTATATGAATGTTATTGAGTTTTTAGATACCTAAATGATATTTAAATGTATTAAAATATATTGTATTTATTTGACTTTGTTAGCTCTACTATAAATTTAAGTTCTTCACACAAAAGAAAAATGAAGGACATTGGACATCTAACACAAGATTTGTACAAATAACAATTATAACATTTTAACTTTGTTTGAACTAATATTTATCTAAATACTCAATAATATTCATATAGTGAGTGCTAACACCTACAAATGATTTTACTTATTTTAAGGTTTCAGCTAATACGCTTTTTGACTTTTTTGGTCTTTTGAAGTAAGTATGTGACAAAAAAATAGAGTCTTGAAGACGTACGTGAATGCTGGAATATTAGTACGTCCTTGCAAGCAAAAATAGAAGCCCTGGAGATGTGGTTTTTAATAAGGATTATGACAATACCATGGACAGAAAGAAAATCAAATCAACAAGTACTTACAGCTGCCAAGACTACAAGATCATTCATTATTGAGGACCACCAAAAAAAGGTAGATGCAATATATTGGTCATATCATTAGACAAGGTGATTAAGAAAAACTTCTTTAATTGGGAAGTTTGCTGGAAATAGAGACCGTGATGGTAGACAAAGAACAACTTATTTACAAAGTCTCAACAACTGGGCCACAGAAAATAATACCAGGCATAACAAGTTCATTCGTGCTGCTTCAGATAGGAAACTTTGGAAGTTCATGATCGGCGATGCCTGAAACTGTTCTGTGGCACTTAACCAACCAACCATACGAGTACCACGAAGTATAGAGAATTTGTAAATAATTATTTAGAATAGTTAATTCCATTGTTTCAAATCTTACTAAGTGTAAATTAGACAATAATAGCTTATAGGGCACGTGTGATTAACTTTTTCCAATGTTAACGGAAAACGAGTGTTTTTTATTATAAATTTGTTTCTCACGAGGGATAATAACAAAAGAATAAAAAAAATCACGCTTTCGTATAAAAAAACTGTTTATTGCAAAAATAATTTTGGGGTACTACACCCCATCTTCAGTTTGACTTGAGCACTGACGAAAGTTAGGTACGATAACCTAGTTGTAAACATTCCAACATATTCGTTAACTAGGTACCTACCTGTATATCAAAATTGTTTACAATAGACATATGAAAATGTTAGGTATATTAGAGTTAACTTAACAAACTTAGTAATTAATAACATTCGGAAACATAGAATTCACAACAGAAAATTTATAATATGTAAAGCTCGTTACAAAACAAAAGTAACGCTATAGTTATGTCATTAACGTTTGCGACAAAGATATTGAAAATTAACAAAACAATCAATTAAAAGTGTTTGAATGCCAGAAATTTATTTCACACGATCAAAACTAAAGTTTACCCCATTGTGATATCTTGATAATTTAAAATTTAGATATTTATAGTGCAAAAAGTTTGATATAATTTTTTTCATGCACAATTTCTTGAAACGAGTGTTACCAGTACTTTTCATGCAAAACAGATTATATAAGAAACACTACTAAAGAAGAAAAACAATACAAATTAAGAAAACTATGAAATTAATAAAAATAATCGTTATTTATTCCAGTAGAGACCTTTAAAACCAAAAGAAATACTATACCTGTTAAAGAGCTTTACCTTAGCTTTGCCCAATTCGTTTTCCAGTTCTAAATTTACTTAAATAAGTTCTAAATTGTCTTTGAAGTTAGAGTTGTTTTGCATAGGAAGTTATAAAATTAATATTCGATTTCGGCACCAGTGTAGCTACTTAACATTCCAAAACCATGGTCCAATAAAAGACTGTCTACATGAATCTCACCTTTAATGCTCGTTTCAAAACTAAATGTGGTCTCAAGTATAGTCAGAAAAGAATGTCATAGAATCATTATTAGGCTTGTACTATTTTTACCTTCTGAGATAATTGATACTCTTAAATGTAAAAATCATAGAGTAACAATACATAGAGTACCCACTCGGTGTTTATTTTATAAATTTGCGTATAGTGTCGCAAAAAGTAGTATATAATTTTAATTACAAAAATTCAAAATGTTATGTAAATTTGTTATTTTTGTTACAATTTTATACAGTAAATTATTCTATTTATTTTTCAGAAGCTACAAATTCAAATAATAAGGTTTCTGGGAACGTATGCAATCCATAAATATAGATCAAAAATAGCCTTATTCCAGGAATAAATTTCTGGAATTTCCAAATTCTGAAATTCCAGGAATTATCATTTGATAACGTTTTTAGTTTAACGTGGTGTACGTACTGATGGTCGAAAAATTAACACAAGAAGAAAGAGTGGAATTAATTTTCATGTTTGGACGTGATGGTGCTGCTAACTGATCTGTTGCTGAACAATTTAACCAACACCACCAAAATTGGAGTCTAATTAGCGCACAGTGGGTAGGTTAATCCATGGACTTCTATAAATAGCTATTTATAGAAGTCCATGGTTAATCAAATGTATTATTTGAAACTAGAATCTACAGGCGCAGTATTCAGAGAATATTAGACGAGAATAAATTTCATCCGTACCTACAGGTTTTCCTTAACTCAATAGCTGCATGGACATTTGGAATTTTGCGAGTAGTTTCAACAACAGGATCACAATTTTATAAGAATACAATTTGCGATACTGGTCCAGTGAAAATCCACCCATGTCAAAAGTATCCAAAAGTTATGGTCTGGCCAGCGATATGGGATCAAAGTTTACTAGGACATATTTCTTTGATTCAAATGTGGATGAAGAAACATATCTTCGAATGCGTCAGATGACCTTGCACTGGAGGAAACCTTCAACGCATGGTTTCAACAGCTCACTTTTCAACCATTGTGCGTGATTTTTTGAATCACGAATTCAAAGATTTTTGAATTGGTAGACGCGCACTGTTAAGCTAAAGGTTACGAAAGGTAGGTGCCAAAGTGGTACGATACTCAGATCCTACATGTTACGAAAAATTCTACTACGTTATGAAAATTTTCATAGGATCTGCATTTCGTAAGCTTCACTATACCAAAAATATACTACTAAAATAAATAACTAAAAAAGAAGATAATATATCATGAATATATTTTCAGAAAATTTGTTAAACAATACTTAGAAACTGTACAAACGTAAAGTGCAGTCATTAGTACGTGTAAAGATGACCCTTTGTAGATGCAATGCATTTTGATGCGGTAATGACTTGGCTCACGTTTTGCAAAACAATGTACTGTTCAATTAATACAACACAGTATTAGTAGGAAATGAACATAATTATTGAGAAAAAACGGTTTAATATATGTATTATAATGAAATTTAGACCGGGCCAAATTTAAAGTAATACGCAAAGAAGTGTGAGGTAAGCTCGTAAATTAGCATATTGAATAAAATATGTTTCATCTGTCAAAATGGCAAAAAGTGTGTTAGCTCTAAGCAATACATTTATTATTTTGTGTAAGTTGTTGTTTAAATTCAATTTAATGTATACAACATTTATTTTTATTATCGATTTGTTCAGAACGTTGATAGGTATGTATAATATAGGTGGTAGATATGCCAATAAATGTAAACTATTATTTACCTATATTACAAATTAATTTCAGAAAAAGCTAAACAATTTGATGTTTAAATCATAGGTCAGCTTCAGCATTAAATATTCGGTTTCCTTATTGATTCTATCATATTTATCTATAACCATCAAATTGGTTAGCTTTTTCTGAAATTAATTTGTAATAATAGGTAAATAGTAGGTATACATTTATTGGCATATCTACTACCTCCTAACAAAGTTCTGAACAAACCAATAATAAAAATGAATTTTGTATACATTAAATTTAATTTAAATAACAACTTACACTAAATAATAAATTTAAAGTAATAGGCTAAGAAGTGTGAGGTAAGCTCGCAAATTAGCATATTGAATATAATTTACATACATAGTATCAATTACTTTTGCCACTACATGTCTGTCTATTGTACCAGTTTTATAACCGAATTCATTCCTGGTCATCAATGGATCAAATTAAACGTTTGGCCTTTCAATTTAAAAATACCCCAAAAGTTCAAATAAAAATGAATCATTATTTATCAGTTATTGCTTATAAAGAAAATACAGAGGAAAATAAATGCGGATATATTAGGAATTGTATATAAAATTAATAGCGCCCAAGGAGTTATGAAAGCTTTTGATGTAGGATTAAAATATCAAAACGGGCCTGAACAGACCAGAAAGTTTCGGAATGGGATAATTCGCCTACAGATTAGACTGCGACAATTCGCCACTGGCACCTTTCATCCTAAGAAGTTAAAAGTAGCCCTATAACAGCCTACAGAATAATGTGGTACGATCATCATCATCATCATCAGTGCCGTCTCCTGTAGAGGTTGGCTGCCATGATCCGCCACTTTTCTCTGCTTTGCGCC
>JAUYWI010060646.1:0-15963 GCA_034780595.1 Parotoplana pacifica | reverse complement strand
ACTCTTCCATGTGTATAATCTTCTGGGATGCTGTTTGTAGAAAGTGTTCAGGGCAATCAGTCGTTTCTCTTCACGGAATTCCACTAGGCAGTCTCCTCTGTTGTTTCTGTTCCCAAGTCTGAATTCTCCAACAACGTTTCCACTTTTTCCTTTTCCAATCTTTGCATTCAGATCTCCCATAACTACTAGAATATCACTGCTCTTTATATGTTTTAGAGCTTTCTCAATATCTTCATAGAACTGTTCTGCCTCTTCATCACTATGCTCTTTTGTAGGTGCATAGACTTGCACATAGACAATATTCATTGGCTTTGCTTCTAGTTTGATCATGATTACTTTGCTGAGATAGGGTAATAGCCCATCATGACTTGCTGTTTCTTTCTTCACAAGAGAATATTTTACATGGCAAATGAAATGATATTTGTTAGTGTTGGACTCAGTTTTATAAAAGATAAAACCATTGACAATGAATATAGGTTTGAATATGGCAAAATCTTTTGGTTTTGGTTTTAAGGTGGGGTTAGACCTTTTAAAGATCATAATTGGTCTTTGCTTTGACAGTATCTTCTCATGTACAACCCCATTCAAAAGTAACCATAACAGTATAAAAAAGTGAATAAAAGTCAGCAAAATATTGTTTCCAAACGAATTCCATAAATATTTTCTGGATCAATATATTTTAATGAAAATTTCATTAAAAATATTGATCCAGAAAATATTTGTGGAATTCATTTGGAAACAATATTTTGCTGACTGTTATTCACTTTTTTTATACTGTTATGGTTACTTTTGAAAGGGTTTGTAGATGTCTAGATTAAATTGTCAAGATGCCAAATACACAAAATAATCTTCACTGATATCTACTTTGGGTGTTCGGAAATTAATGAGACTAGTTCACTGGCAAATATATTAATCAATACATTATTTTTAAATTATTATATGTAAAATTCATTATGTTAGCTATCTATGGCCAAATATTCAAATTTTAAAAAAATTATGGTTATTTACTATTTAGCTGATTTCATTAAAATTTCATACACAAATGAAAGTTTATAGCAGTTACACTGTTTGAATGAGTTATGTCATGCTGTGGAGATGATGCAGCTACTCATTCTACAATATTTCAGTCATATGCTGACTTCAAGTGCCCTGAACCTAACCCAGTACCTAATCTTGATGCTGCTGCTCTTCTGTGTAGTGTTGGTCGACCTTGAACTTCCAGAACACCACAAGTGATTGATATTCTTTGGGCTTTGATTTCAGAAGATGCATGAATTAGACTATTTAAGAACTATCTGATTGGAAAGAGATTCTTACTAATGATCTCAAGCTATGGAATATTTCCTCTGTTTGGGTTCCTCATGAACTTAACTTTCAACACAAAAACAAATCAGGCATCTTTTCTTTCAAAAATAAATGGATTCGTTCTGAAATAAGCTAGCTGTGCAGGATGAAACCTGGTATTATTTGCTTGGACAATTTCGAAATCCAAGAATTGGTGTTGGCTGGATAAAAATGAAGCACTTGTCCAATAGTTGTGAAGCAATCAATCTGTGACAAAAGGTAATGATGCTTTTGACTTTCACCCCAAACAAGCATTTCTCTATCACTGTACTACCCTACAAAGAGTCAGTTGATGGAGAGACAATCACCAATCACACCCATTCAAACTGTATTGCTTTGGCAATGGGATAATGCCCATCCCCACATTTCAGCCACTGTAAAAAACTATCTTGAATCAAAAGAAATAACTCTTGTCTACCAAGGATCCTACAGTCCTGACCTGAACCTGTATGATCAGTTTTTATTCAGTTGGATGAAAAATGATTTTGTTAAAAGCCCTGTAGGTGACCATCTCGAGGTTCAAGCAGTGTTGCATTGGGTCAGAGGAATCAAGAAGATTCCCTAAAATCTGAGGTTCAAAAATTAATAGACTATTGTCTAGTTGTCATAAGGACAGGTTCATATTGTACCCAATAATGTATAAAATTAGTATATAAATATACTACATTAATTTGTAAGTGAGCAAAGTAAACAAATTCATCTAGATATCTGGATAGTTAAATTTGGCAAGGATTGTTTAGACAATGATACAATTATTTTGTAGTATGGGTGTTAGGGTTAGAATTGTGAAAGTATATTAGGTTATGGTTAGATGGGTGTTAATACATTAGGTTAGTGTTAATGGGGTCAGGGTGTTATTACCTTAGGTTATGGTTAGATAGGTGTTAATACATTAGGTTAGGGTTAGATAGGTGTTAATACATTAGGTTATGTTAGAGGGGTGCTAATACATCACATTACTTAAATGTGTGTTAGAAAATCTGATTAGGGTTAGAAGTATATTAGTTGGCTATTGCTATTTATACAAAATTTCAACAAATAAACTCAAATTATCATTTGTTGAAAATCAATTTCATTTATAAAAATATACACTTTTATGTGTACTTACAAATTTACATCTAATTATTTATAACTAGTAAATTAAATTTGTAATAAAAGCTCCCCAAATAATAATAATTTATATTAAATGCTTAAAATATATTTTTTGTTTTTGTGAGTAATTTAAAGAACCACATTTTTAGCTATACCTTGGAAGCATCTCTTAACGTTGTTGCCATTTCTAGTCCATTACATTCTATAATTCTATTTATATTTATAATAATTAATGATCTTTAAATATGGAAACAAAATTTAATTTAAAAAATCATTTTGTGAAAATGTAGTTTATTGTATTTTTTTTACTTCAATCATTTTACTTCTATAATTCAATTTATATTGCTTGTTATTGTTGTTGATCTTCTGCTGGTTTGACAGAATCCTCTGCAGGAATTGTAAGCACTTTTTTGTTGGTGCTGATCATTGGTGCGCTAAAGACATTTCAGCAAATTGCTTCCCATCATATCATAGGCAGTCAATTAGTAGGCATTTGGTGTCCTATTCTGCTTCCTGACAATGACTACAAATGGGAGATGCTTCCTTCCCGATTTGGTGTTTGTAGCTTCTTAGGAAGGGACAGTGGCTTGTCCTTAATTGGGCCTTAATTGGCATCTTGTCTTGCAATTGATAGATGGTCCTTGATTTTGGCACCATTATGGGTGCTCCAGGGCAGGTCCCGTCTTCTGCTATTGCTCCATCTCCTCATGGTGGTTTTGAGGATTCTTGGCTGTCTTGAGTCGATGGGGCAAGTTTCTTGGTTTAGTGTGGCTGCATGTTTGGCAACCCCATCAACTTCCCCATTCCCCTGGATTCCTGAGTGCCTAGGGACCCATTGGATAGTCATTTGGTTATTGTTGCCTGCTATTTGAAGAGAAAGGTACCAAATGTTGTTCTTTGTTGTAATGGTCCCGCTTTGAAACTTGCAGTTGCTGATTGGCTGTCTGTTCCTATAGGCCTATAGCAATAGGCCATTAGCTCAATGAGCTAGCTAGCCTTGCCAGAGTATTATAGGACTTCTGAAATGGGCTAAACTTTGCACATCCATAGCTCATATAAGTATTCTAAAAAGTATTCTCCATGACATGAAAAGTAAGTGTAAAGAAAATTGATAATTTGCAGATAAAGTTAACTTTTCAATCTATGCCTAGAAATTACTTAATAATAATGTACTTTTCTAGATTACTAACAAATATTGAATTTGTTCAGTCTTGATTTCATCTCAACAAAACCAGTCATTCTGTACCTAGTAGTAATACACATTAAAATTGTTTATTTATTTTAGTATCTTACCTAATAGAGACAAGAAAATTTGTGTCATTTCAATTATTGGAAAGAGTGATCTTTGTTTGAGTTCTTATAAAGGATGGATTGTAGAAGAGGCTGTCATGAAAAATGCTTTCTCAAGATTTCAATTGGTAAGATTGGTTAAATCATTTGCATTAAGATAAATATTTTATATGTTGTACATAACTGATTCCACTAAAAGCAAGAGTCTTGAAATACTAGTAATACCAATTTTGACTAATTGTGGTAAACATGTAGAAGTAATGATTTATATATTTAGTATTAATATGAACTTCTGGTTGTTTTTTATACCTCATAAAGCAATTTTAATTGATTTATATACATATTATTTGAAGATTTATTAGTAGAATCAGTGTTTCTACTATAAAAACCCATTTAATTTACAGTTCTGTGAATTGTGTGGCATTCAGCGGAATCCGACGAAAGCGATTGAAATGTGGACTCTCATAGTTTTTTCAGAACTGCAATAAAAAATAAAACAATCTTAATTTTTTAAGATACAATTTAAAGAAAATCCACCATCTTTCTTTAATAAACAATATCTTTGACCTTGCTATTGTTTAAAATATCTCATAGCTAAAATTTTAGTTTATAATTTGTAAGTAGAACTCAAAGAAAATCCAGCCTGTTACATCAAACATACCCTTTATACCCATAAAATCTAAAAAAATCGGAGGCTTTATTTATACAGTTTGGGTCATTTGCGTAAATTGCCAAATGGCACTTTTACAAAAACATACTTGAATTTACCAAAAATAATTGAAAACTCTAAAGGAAAATTAAATGTCAATTTCGGCTTTATTTCATTATAATCATACAAATAATGCTTACGCATAGAGAATTTGGTATTTAAATGGTTAATCATAGATTAAAATTGGTATAAATAATTTGTTAAAGAAACGTGCACAACAGAGAGATGAATAAAATGAATGTCTTAACAATTTCTTTTACTAAACACTAAAGTTCGGATGCTAAAGTTAACAAATCACAAATATATTGTTCTGCCAGTGTTGTCCATCCAGAGTTTCGGTTTATGTGCAGCTTGTTTGGCGAATCAAAATGACTTATCCTACACAAGCCGCAGGATGTACCACACTGGCAGAATAATATATTTGTGATTTGTTGTCTTTAGTATTTGGTAACAGAAATTGCCAAGACATCCATTTGAATCATCTCTCTGTTGTTCTATATTTCTTTCAGTCTTTTTCGGGAATTTTTTCAGTCTTCTAGTTAATCATAGATTAAAATTGGTATAAATATATGACTAAATACACAGAAATAGGTTGCATAGTCACTCATTGCATGATGTACATTTTTCCTGAAATAACTTTTTGGTGGGTGTGTTGACCGCAACACACTTTGTTGCACTGATTGCAGATAGCAGAAGATTTGTTCTCACAACGATTTGTTCCAATTTGACATTGTCGGCGTTTCAGAAGAGCAGGCCGACCTTGACATTGAATTTGGCGACCCTGAATCTGAGCATTTTCTTCTTCATAATTGCACAGAGCGGTAGTTAATTGCAGAAGAAAGTTTCGTCTTGAAATAGTCGACCCCGTAACCTTTTTAAAAGGCACCCAAGAATAAATGCTAAACCAGGACAATTAAAAAGAGACAACCATTGGCCATCGTCAACTTCTCTACATCGTAGAATGGTATCTTGCGATCTGGTTCAATGTGTCCACTACACTTGGTACTGTTGTAAGATCCAACAGTTTCTGGTAATAATTTCCTGTGCTCATGTTTGATTGACCCTTTTGTGGAGATTACTAAGTAAACAAATTATTTTGAACTTCTTCACTTTGTATGCAGTCAATGTAGTGTTATCCTTGAATCGATAGGGATGTAATGAATGGTTTATTCAGAAGAGTTTCACAGTTTGGAACCTCTACGCTGCTTTCGAATAGTACCTAGTAGGGAAATTTGTTTGCTTTTGAGACTTTCAGCCAATTTTTCACTAGTAAAATAATTATCTGTAGTGACATGATATCCCACATTGTAGAGAGGCCTAAGGATCTAATGCATATATTTTGGGGTACATCAACTGGCCGCGTCGGATCTTTCCCCAGGTAAGGGATAGTGTTGAACGTATACTTGTTTTCATATCTGCTACAATCCAAAATTGTATCCCGAGTTTATAGGACTTAGATGTGATACTGGGTGAACGGGCAACGACTTTTGCTAGGGAAAAGCTGTTCATTGATTGTCAAAAAGCAATTGGAAACGTATCATCATTGGAAATTAGCATTCCATGTTTCAGAAATGAGGCAAAATTTGTCATGTTGTATGCGCTGACGTCGTGTCACCCTTGTATCGAAGCGCATATGTATCATAATTGACTTGTATTTGTTACGTGACATGGTGTTTGAAAAGATTGGAGGTCCCACAGTTTATTCCATAAAGCCGAAATAGGAGTGTCTTTTGCAACAAGTATTCCACGAGCAAACTGAAGACCAACAAAAGCGTCTAGTTCACTGATCGAAATAGTATACGACTGATCATTTAATTTTTCATGTGTTGCCGTATAGTCTGGAGCATCGGTCTATCAATCAACAATTTGAGTGTACCTAGAGGTGTTGTTGCACTACGTAAATCATAGGCATTAAGTCCCATACGAGCTTGGAAAATGTTACCAGGGGAGCGCGGCCTGCTTCTAGTTGTCCTGTAATGGTTGTCCACACAGTGCCCGATCTTGCCGTCAGTTGTTGATCCGAGGTGTCGGTCGGTGGCGCTGTTGTAGGTTCATCATCACTACTTTCCTCATTTGATTGTTCAAGCTTTACAGGTTCAGATTCGATTGAATCAGTATCACCCCCAAACTCACCAGAATATCTAATTCTTGAAGGCGTTGCAATGTTTCTATGGCAGTATAACAACGTCGAGATGTACCGCCATTGGCCATTGAAATAAAATTGAATATATTATGTACTTTCAAAGTAAATGTAACTAAATCATAAAAAACGAGCGCTTATCACACTGATAAACAGATTGTGCAATAGATTGAGAAAACAGCCAACAGAGAATAGGTACTTTATATCGAAATAATCAATGTTGCATAACTATGACAGTTATGATTAGCATAAATAAAGGGAGAAGATTCGTCTGCATTATTTGTACAGACAGATAGACAGACTATTAACTATGTAATATCAACAGTAGATGAACAAGCAGACTAGAGAATGTTGTATTTTCTCGTCTGTCTGTTCATCTACTTTTAAGACCAGAGATGTTTGAACTACATTATTAGTTCAACGGTCAGTTTTGAAAGCTTCGTCTTTATAGGTATAATGCTGTTTGAAAAAGTTAAGGCAAGCACAGAAAAAAGTTTACTATAATTTGATAGAGATAGAAAAACCTGATAGTAAGAATTTTAAAATAGAGGTGAGAAATCAGTTTGAACTACTTATGCAAATGTAGCAAGACCAGGATGTTGACGAACAACTAGATAGTACTGATATTCACACAACCATAGAAGTAGATGAAAAGGAACCCAATATTTTACTGGAGGAAAAGAAAAAGCAATGAAGGAAATCAATAATGGAAAGTCGACTGGGTGTGATGAAGTACCAAGAGAGCTTTGGAAATACTCAGGGAATACTGGGGCAAAAGTCCTGCTTAGCATCTGCAATAAAATCTGTGATAACAATGAATGGCCAAAAAAATGGACGAAACTGCTACTTATCCCTATACCTAAGACAGGAGACCTGCAAGACTGTAACAATGACAGGAATGTCAGTCTGTTTTGCCATGTCTGCAAAATATTGTTGAACATTATTTTAAATCGTATTGACAAATACTCAGCGAGAGAGCTTACTGAGGAGCAAGCTGGATTCCGTCCAAGTCGAAGAACGCGCCATATGCTTTTTATCTTGCACTTATTGATTGGAATAATCGAACTCTGTACATGTAAAGCCTTTGGCGCAGTAGATCATTGAAAATTACACGATGTCGTTAAATGCTTATATACGATATAAAATGTGATATTTTTTCGGCGCTACGCGACGCTTTATAAGCTATGCTACTCGCGTAGTCATATCACCCAAGAGATTAGTTTCCACCGAAACTGCTGTTGGCCGTTCACAGGTCTGAATCTTAGAGAAATATGAGGCTGTGTAAAAAGAAGTATTTTAAGCTTTCTTATTACGTACAGGCTTAATATGTATTATTGGTTAATAAATAAGCATACTTTTTAGAGTCCCTATGTTTTTCTTATCTTTTTCATATGAATAAAACCTGATTATAATGAATCTTTTATTACATATAATACCCACTTAAAAGTACTCTACTCTCAGTCCCAAACATTCTATTACTATGTAAAATTACCCGGTTTATCCATTGGTCAGTCATTTCAATCCATAATATATTCGCTTTTATTGTATGCATATTATATTTTGCTACTATAGATGTCACCTGTATTATTTGTTTGCTGTTCATTATGGGATGGTAACATTCTATTAGTCTAATGTCTATGGCAGTTATCTCAAGTCGTATATAGATTACTATCATTTTCTTACTTAAGTACATTTCTCTCGGTTTGATTGGCATACTGTACATTTTTCAAGTAATTTTATTATTATTATTTACTAGGGTTTTCCTAATCCAAATCCAGTTACAATGGGCAAAGGTGTTTCTGAAAATGTAAGTTTTCTTTATTATATTTAGAAGATATAATCATGATTATTATTATTTACAAATGATAACTGTTTATTTATGAGTGTTTCAGGATTAGAAGGAAGACCAGTGATATATCTGCATAGATAGAGATAATAATAGGCCAGAAGTGCTATTATCTATGAGTTGGGTATTTTTTAGACTGACAAAATAAACTTTGGAAGCTCATAGCTTGAAAACTACTCAACCAATTTTAAAATAGTGGACTTAGGCAGTAGTATAACTTTTGTCAAAATCATCCTATAGTAGGAAGCCCTTCATAGGGAGGTAGTGCAATATACACGCGTTTTCAGATAATCCTTCTTCTTCAGACCCAAAACCGTGGTGATCAAATTACTAGCCTGGTTACAATAAGATACACATCATATGTCTAGATGTTCCTTTTGATCATTTAGACCTATGCATATATTGATTTAATGATTTTTATAACTTTAAGCTGGCTTTTAAAGGTCACTTTTTCATATCTCTGAAACTATTGAACCAATTGCTTTGAAATTTAGAACATCGATTTGAACTTATCAAGGAAACATATTTTTAAAAGTTCGAGGTCATAGGTCACGCGACCTTTGGTTTGGATCAGCTCAAAGGGTCGAAAACATAAATATTAAATGGACTAGAACTGAACAATAATAGGAACTTTTAATATTCAATAATTCAAATATTTAGCTCCTTTCAAGTAACTTACAACAGTATGTTTAGTCTCCTCGAATTTGACCTATATATTAGGGCCGACAATTATTGCTTTTTACTTAGAATTTTAGATAGCATTTTATCACTGACAGTAATGTCTTTCAATACAAAAAAAGAATTCTGTAAATATCTATTTTTGTTGCAAAGATATTTAATATTATTGATTTTTCAACAATGTGTAAACAATCAATATTTTGATCCTATGAAGTCATAATCCGATATGGCGGTCATTTCAACAACTATCTAAATAACTTGGAAACGAAGTCTTTTAGACTATAAATGTATTACCAATGAATATAAACATGCCCTTTATCTGTCAAACGACACTATTTTCAAAGTCAAATTATTATGCCATGACATCATGATCCAATGCGGCGGCCAACAATTTTACTTTGGAGATCGAATATATTTTCATATATTATTATTTGCTAGTACACAGTTACTTATTGACATTTACTGTGTTTACTAGGAATGCCAGGAATGCAGTTTTAGCAATATATTATATTACACTTGTGTGTAAATTTCTAGACACTATTGTGTGCTATCATTGTTGTTTTGAGACAGAAACTTGTACAGGAAAAGTTGTGGGAGGTACTAACCAATGTTATGAAAGAGTTATCAAAAGATGTATTACATCAAGGAAGAAGGGAAAGAAGAAAAAACGTGGTGATGGTGTACCACGTATAAATTTCCATAAAGAAGAACTGGAGTGAGGAGACGAGCAAAGCAAACAAGTCAGCAAAAAGTGCAGTGGCCAAAGCAAAAGCGGAGGCATATGGGACCTGTATAACGGTTTAGATGAGAAAGATTGACATCTGAAAGATATTAGACTCGCAAAACAGAGGAATAAGGAATCACAAGCAAAAATGATGAGAGAAAAATGGACAGATACTGACAGATGAGGCAAAATCAGAGACAGATAGAAGGGATACTACCGTCAGCCCATGAATGTGTAAAACGAGATGAGAGCGTAGAATAGAAAACGCTGAAGAAACCGAAGTAGAGGAAGTGAGTGAAGAAGACATATCCAGGGCATTAATGCGTATGAAAAGAGAAAAAGCAGTTGGACCAGATGGCATACCAGTAGAGGCATGGAAAGCACTTGGTAAAACAGGATAGAGAGTTTACCAACAGTATTTAGTAAGGTCATGGAGACAGAAGAAATTCCAGAAGATTGGAGACGAAGTATCTTGATCCCAATCTTTAAAAACAAGGATGATATACAGAACTGCGGCATCAAACTAACATCACATACCCTGAAATTGTGGGAGACAATTGTGGACAAAAGATTGAAAGAGAAAGTGACATTTACGGACCAGCAGTCTAGTTTTATGCCTGAGCGGAGTACAACAGACTGCATCCGTGAAGTCATGGAGCTGGTGGGAGCCCGAGGGGAGGACGCAATGGATCGCAAGAAGTGGAGGAAAAAGATCTGCAACTGCGACCCCACCTAAATGTGGGAAAAGCCAGAAGATTATTGCTATAGGAATCGTGTTTTTGTTAGCTTTCTCGTCCGGCAGGCAAAACAAAGACCTGTTTAGTAGGAAGATGAATATGCAATACAAAGTGTTTGTACTTTTATTTAGGTGCATCTTTTGGTAGCAATGAATGCTTGAGAGTTTGTTTAATAGCTAGCTTGAAAATTCAAGATTGAAATATGTATGAATATAGCTAGGAAAGGCTATTAATGACACAGTTTTTACTATGTATTCAAAACTGAATTATAAGGTAATTCATAAATTATAAAATTCCTAATCTAAAACAATTTACTAACAAAATGGCTTAAACAAGAAAATATGTTTTTTTAAAGGAAATGTATTCGTTGGTCCATTCAAAACCTTGTTTCCTTACTTTTTGCGCTTTGATCATTCATACATTTCGTTTAAAATCATTTTGTCTTCTAGTTTCTTGATTGCTATATATTTTCTAAGTATGTGTTTGTATTCCATAATTTCTTTTATTGGGTGATGTTACTAATTACATTTTCAATTGTTGTTACATACCTTCAGTGCTATATCAAAGGATTTTATCACCCAGAAAAACATGTTATTTATCTACAAACGGAAAGTATTCATGACTCAAGACGCTTAGTTGATATTTGCAATATAATAGCTGATAATAATGTAAAAGTAAGATTTAGAATGTTATTCTTAATTAAATCCCCTTTTCTGTGAGCATACTTGTGCTGGGTTCTTCATTTATAAAATGGAATGTAATCTCAATGTACTTGTAACAATGAAGTTTATAAAAAAGCTTATAATGATAAATGTAACTATGGCAATGAAACAAATAAAATTTTCATTTACATTTTAGAATAAAAAATTACTTGTCAGATTTGTTCTGCCAAATTATGTTATATCGATGTTGGGTACATACAACAATTGTAAATGATAAATGTTTGTACACAATTTATTCGAACATATTTTTTGTCTTGTATAAAAGTTCGTATATAAACATTTATACAAATATTCGTAGGTCTAGGATGTATTTGTTCGTATATAATATTTTCTTAAATGATTTATTTCTAAATAAATTTTTGCCTATAAAAAATTCGTACGTAATTGTTCGTTTATAAAAATTCTCTGAAACAATGGGGATTGTCAATAGGAAGTAACAATAGCTCACTTTTCAATGTCTGAACATTAATTAATTTTTAAGTGAGGTTTTATTTTGAAGACAAATATAAAATTATGTACAAATAATTCTTTAGGCATTAATAGATACGAAGATTTTGCAGACGACTAATTAAATATACAATTTTTTCTTTACAAATAATACTTTGTCATTAAAACACAAACTTTTATTTATGCGAATAAATTCTATACGAATAGTTCTTTTACGATTTTATGATGTCTAATTTGCGAATATTACTATGAACCCAAAATTAATCACTCTATTTGTTTGTTTTATATTTGGCCATACTTATTATTGGTAACTCCATATTTTGGATGATTTGTTTTAGTTAGAAGATATTGGTGTTTTATTGAATCAAGAGGACTTTCACTACACAAAATTGGTGCTTTATTTGTTCCTGATTTCTCATATGGTTATTGTAAGTTGAATGATTGACTAATTATAAATATAAAGGTTTTTATCACATTATGATTTTGTATAATATTTTAGGTATCTGTAATTGGAACAAACCTAGATGCCTCGTATATTCGTTTTTTCAAATTTATTGATTTAATGAGGTTAGTTTTGCTTCCTTGTTTTTAGCTTATTTATTATAACCGAAACCACGAGAGTTAAATTTGTAATTCTGGATTTCATTAATTTAGGGTGAAGATGCACAATCATTTACTCTCAGTTTTGTCCAATCTGGCTGTTTCCAGGGACTGGGCCAGTTTTGGAAGACCCTGTTCACCGCGCATGCTATTTGTGTTTAACATGACTCCATCGTCTCTTACATCTGTGTTAGAAAAAGTAAGCTGAAGAAGTTTGAGATAGGAATATCTATTAGTTTAATTATTCTATAATTGATTTTAGCATCCAGAGAAGTTGTCTAGATTGCAACAGAATCTTGAGGATAAGATTTATAGAGTTTTTCGTAAAACACGTTTAGTAACGGATATAAGGTAATGTATTATTCAAATTAAATTGACTATTAAACTTGTATGGTGGAAAGCGTTTTTTCAAGTAGTACCTAGGTGTTAAGTAATTCTTTTTCCTAATTCCTTTAATTGTTTATTTTATATTTTGAATAAGCCACAATCCGTACTTGGATTTTTAGAGTCAGTACCCTGGGTTCGAGGTTAATTCATTAATGTAGTCATTCATAAGTTTTTTGATGGAGTCTGCTCTGAATGTGCTCAGCTACTAAGTATAAGAGTTTAACTGCTAATAAATGTATTGATAAAATACATACATTTTAGTTACTTTTAATATTGTTTGCAATATAGACACCTGAGAAGTATCAGGCCTGGATACAATTCTAGTTATTTTGTTACTCCCGCGCGTATGATCGATATTCCAGAAGGTGGGCATAAATCAAAATAAGACCCTTTCAAAACAATAAACATACAAAAAACCGATACTGCAGTAAACTATGTACACTTTAAGCCAATAAATTAACAGTTTAATTCAAAGGATATTTAGTTTCATTACTTAATAATACATAGAATCATATACTTAAGTAGTTTCCTAACTGCTGTACACACCATTTTTCGCACAACCTGTAATACATATTATTCTTTTAATTTATGAAAGTATTGGGTTTATTTTCAACTGTTTTTATTAAATCAACAAGTCATCTTTATATTAGAAAATAAATCTGGTATACTTTAATTGAGATAAAAAGTTCTTTAGGGTCCATAAAATTAGTAGCTAGTAGTTCCGTGTAACAAACATTGCTTGAGTCATAAATATAGATAATTTGTTTTCAGATATAAAAGACCTGTCTGTTATTTTTCTATTTTTAGTAATAAATCCTTGTTTGCTCTGCCTTCTAATCATCGGTTTGTGCTGGTAACATTGCCAACATCTGCCAGTAAACGTGATCCAGCAGGCTACTTCCTTAGCATCATTCTTGGCTCTAAGTCTCCTCCAGGTACGCTATCAATAGTTTAAGATGATATCACATTCTGATTAACAAATTATAGAACTTCTGAAAATGAACTATTCAACATCTGGTAGCTCGACCAGTTGGAGAGACCAAACTTTGTTAAATGTTGATAATATGTTTAGTGTATGGTCCGTTGCAATCATCTCTAATCAAACAATTAATGTCATTTTAGATTCGACTAGTGACAACGGTAGTAGATTCATAGAATTTCTTCGTCCGCATATCGATTTGGCCTTGGGCAGGGGATTTGATGATAATTCTGGTCGGCATGCACCACCAGCCATCTTTGAGCTGCCCACATGTAAAGCCTGGTTTAAAGTAAGTTACATTTTTAATATTTAAAAGAGTTAAGTTTATGTGCATATCCTCTGGTAGTAACATACATTTTTGTAGAATAATTGAAACAGTAAGTAACAGAAAAAATGGCCATTTTCCATGTAGAATTATAAATATTAAATGCAACAATATGAATTATATTTCTTAAAAAAACAGTGAGTTCTATCTCTGAATTAAAAGTGAACAAATTACATGTATTTACCACACCATGCTTATTGATCACTTCTTGGTAGTGGACTCTCAACATCTCAACTTGTCTCCTCATCACTGCATCTGTATTGCAACTCAGTGCCTTGGTGAGAAAGTTCTTTCTCTGTATGTATATGTATGTTTTCATTTCAAGTTTTGGGAATATAAAACAGTCACAAATGTTGGTGTAGGAAGAATAAGGAGCTTAAGGAAGGCGGAGGCAGCATTCTTTGTGATACTATGAAAACGGCCGTTTTTCCTGTTAGACCCTACATATATTTAGCTTTAAGTTCAATTTTTCCAGGTCTGTCACAAACTGTTCACAGCAATGTTCACAGAACAGGCCGATCCTAACCTTCGGTCCGATTTGAACCACAATGCCAGACTTTTTGATATTGAAGGGAAATTTTCCGAAGCCCGATGTCGTCGAGCACTGCCATTGGCTGAGAAGCGCTATAGAGAGGACCTTCCTGCTCATTATTCGAGAGCTATTCACCAGTCAAGAGTGAGTATTGTTGTCCTATATAAAAATGCAAATTGACTTTTTAGCTGTATTCTTTCACCAGTTAATGGTTACAAAAATCGATCGATTTGTCCAAGAGTATGACCATTTAAGAACTTTATATTACGTGGAAGCTTTCTGATGGTGTATCGATTTAGATATTTTAACCAGATGAGATTTTAAATTAATAACATTTTTTACAGGTTTATTCCGCTCGGCGCTTCTTTCTCAGCCAAGCTCGTGGTTCACGTGTCTCACATTTCCTTGAGCAGCTGGAAATGAGTTGTGCCCGTGTCTGGCTTACCGGGCGTCAGATGTGCCAAGCTGTATCGGTGACAGGACAGCAGTGTCGACATGAAGTTCATAGACTTCCACAACTCCATGAAAATACGTAAGTCCATAGACTATCCGTTCTAATTTCACTGAAATACCGATTCATTTAGCGTGACGTTGAAAAATAAATTTATATTAAATGTTTATGACATATTGCAGGAACTTTGCTTTATCTATTGTGTAAAATTCTACTTTTAAAAAGACAACCGATAACTTTTGTTTTATTGTAGTCCGTCCAAAGATGGCATCTTGGCATCAAATGATACAAATTCCTTTCCTGACGATACCACTTCTGTACCATCTTCCTCTACGGGTGCTGTTGATCCAAAGATGGCCCCACTGGCCGAAATGCCTCACCGCTCTAATTCCAGTTTACGGTCGGCCTGTTGCTGCGGTCGTATTCAAAGGGACCGCCTTGATCCTTTTGATTGGTACGAGGCCAATGTTCTTTTCAACAAAAAATTGGGGGAAATCTGTTGTGATAAAGTAAGTCAGTTTTTTAACGTTTCGATTTTAGAAATATCTATTTTCTCATTTCAAGAAGCTGCAGATTCTGGTAGATGGTGCTATAAACAACTTTTATTCAATGACAGAAGCAGATTATTTCTTTTTAAACTTTTGAATTATTGTGAATATAAAAGTCTTAAAAATAATTTTTCAGATTAGTTCTTGTGTTTATTATTTTATGCTTGGTAATATGGATCTTCTCATACTTTTCACGTGTATTGATTAAGCTGAAATTTTCGAAAAACAATTAAACCAGGACCCATGACGTCATCAGGTCCAATAATTGAATGTTGTTCCATTGATTTTAAATCTGATACATACCATCCAGCTATTTCAAGCCCTTGCTGTGACCCCAGGAAGTGTGTGCATTTCGCAAGCTACGGGAGGTAGCCAGTACCCAACGGTCACCACGGGGGCGTAACACATTAAC